>JAUUEB010288800.1:0-12987 GCA_032362205.1 Clione limacina
CGGATTGAATTACAACATCGTACACGATTTGAAGTCAATCAGTTGTATCTTTCTTATCGTTATCGTTACCACAGACAGACAGACAGACAGACACATCAACGCGTATCGTCACTATACCCTCCACGAGTAGAAAATACTCGGTTTCGGGTAATAAACTTTCTTCTGCGTGAAGTATGACGGGGAAACCTCCTGAAGCCACAGTCTCAGGGTCGACGACGCTGACATTCCTGTTGGGTGTAGTCAGAAGATGAAATGTTATAGCTATCGACGTTAAATAAGCTGTTTCTGAGTTAAGAAAATTAAAAAAAACAAAAAAACAAAAGCAGACACCGCAGGTGAGCATGAGCTACAGAAAAAGATTCTTTTGTCTCAAGCAATTTTTCTTCTTACGTGATACATTCAATAAAGCAAGAGTCCTTGCAAAATTGAGACAATTGATTTGCCTGTGTTTTGTTGAATGCACAACACACCTGTATTTGAGTCTGGCATTCATCTTAAAGACACATGAAGTTTATGATTTGCCTCATAATGAAATGAAATAATGATATCGATAAAAGAAACTTTGCTTTAAAGGCAGACATTACTGTAAAATAGAATGTGATGGGGAAAACCTTTGTGTTCACTAGTTTCAGGTAAATCTTAAATACTGTAAGTAAGAAAACAGAAAACTGTTAAGATTTTAAACAAGTGGAAGATAGATTGACACACTTTTTGTTCTGTACATGGTGTATGATGATGATAATAATAATAATAATAGTTAGTGTTTGCCTTATATATAGCATGGCGTAGGCTTATATCTTAGTGATGGACGCTCTCAGTAGTTTACAGTAATTACGGATACCAAGTACTTTCAGAAATCAAGAATTTAATCAAGTACTTACACATTTTATTTTAAGCCAGGGATTTCCCTGATATGGTCGTTAAATCCTTTACCTTTTATCTTGACGCTAATAAAGTAGCTTATCCATGAGAAGACCATAGCACCAAGAACTTATATAATTTCTGATATTGAAAGTGATATCTTGCACCTATTTTTTTAATTTATAAAGTTATTGATGCTGAGGTATTGACCTATATCTGCGCTGGAACTATTTAAAATAAATTGCATTTATACCATTTTCTCAGCCTAGTCAGTACAGATAGCAACATTATGATGTGTATAGAATTAAAACACAGTCTTTGGTCATAAATTCTACAAAATAATGCTTTCATCATTGTTCCGTTGTCCTTACTTCCCACCAAGTTGAATAGAGGTATAGAATATCATGAATAAGATTCGCAACACAGGCATTATCGCTGATAGACCACAGCACGGCAAGCCACTTGTGGTTTATGTACAACATGCTGAGTACAATTTACATTTAGTTCCATATCTCAATTAAAAGTAATGAATTGTTGAATATCTGAGGTTTACATTAGAAATCTTCACGGTTTGCTCCCCAAAACAATACTGTATTTTCAAACATTCTATATTATGGAATACAATTGTATGAGATTGTATGTTCAGAAGTAAGTAAATCATCAGATTATCATTATGAGACTGTATAATTCACCAGTCCTGACCTCATGTAGAGTTTGATGACAGGAAGTTTTATACTGAAACAAGGCAGACGCTAGGTTGTTGGACAAGGCCAGTCTGCTGGACACCTAATACCAACACATGGAAGGTTGTATCGGCAACAGTTCTACTCATATATGTTTACCTACAGCAACACATACGATATAAGATGTACACTAGTAATATATTCGGTCAGTTTCAGTATACTGACACCTGGCCAACCAGTCTTAGCGTCAATGTCCCAATGCTATTGCCCAAGAAAAGACCACTGCTAGAATATCCATTTTTAAAGTTTTCAGTATGACCTGGCCAAGATAACACATATATTAACTATTAACACATTAAATGAGTTTCGCATAAACTTAAATGTATACGAACCTGGAGCTTCTGATCAAATAAGAATTTCTATTTGTAATCAAGGGGAATTATAGTTATTTTACAGTTGATTCAAATATAAAAAAAACATTTCATTGGCACGTTGGCAGCAATTTACAATCAATTTGATGGTTTCCAGAGGGGCTCAGATTCACATTTCATTAGGGTAAGGGAAGGTTGGCGACTGGCAGCCAACATAAACAAATAAAAATACGTTTTTCAGTCATCAACTTGCTAAATACTTAAAACCCATACTTCAGGTGTTTTAATCTTTAAATGATTGTAATAAGATCACTTTATACGTCTATCTTCATTTCTGCTTTGTTCAAACAGTCAAATCTATAGTTTTCATTAACAAGTGAACCCAATCTGTTGAACAAATATTTGAAAGTAAATATGAAGTTGTAACGTCATTTGTTATCTACGAGAATAACAAGACAAAATAAACACAGAATCCCCAAAACATTTAGCAAGTGGCATGTGTTAATACCAGCCCAACTAACCTTCTTTTCGAGTTTTTGTATAAACTCAAAGAGGAGTAAAACATCAAATCACCACTTTTTTTTAATATGATAACCGCAGACTGCTGCAGTCTTGAAAGAAAATGTATTTGTAAATCAGTAGAACTTTTTTTTTTTTTAAATGTTTTTCGTTCTTAATGATACTTATAAAACGTGCGCTGGTTACGTGTTTTCTTTATCGAAAGAGAATTGCATGTTCATAGAAGAAGGTCATCTGTGTAACCAGAAGCAACAGGTAATAGATCTAGACGCACTCAAAGAGAACCCTAACTTAAAGAACAATACAACACCAGCTGAGTTAAGATGAGTCTACGTTTGAACCGTTATGTCTTATTTCCATTGGCACTTAAAGTTTTGTTACAATGTACCAAAGACTTTCAATAACAAATCACGGAAATTCTCCGACATTTAGGCTTCTTGTACACAAAGATATTTTGTATGTTTGAGGAAGCAGGTTGGGATGACATTTCTATGAGGACAAGGAACTTGCAAATATAAAACTTATACTACTAAAAATAAATACATTGGTGAATACTGAATACATTTTTTAAAAAAATATGACGGTTGGCGTGATTGATACCCCGAGTAGATGCAAACGAGGTTTTACCAGAAGAGTTTGAGGTTTTAAATAAACTTGTCATAAGTGCAGAGCAATATTTCTATTTCGTTCAAAGACAAACCGTAACCACATAATCAAGGAAAACAAATAATTTGCTATAACCGTTGCTAGGTGTCTATATATGGTTGCTATAACCGTTGCTAGGTGTCTTTATATGGTTGCTATAACCGTTGCTAGGTGTCTATATATTGTTGCTATAACCGTTGCTAGGTGTCTATATAATGTTGCGTTTTTCTTACTATCTGCCATTTGATGCCTGGGTTAGGCTCGGTTGTAACTGCCGCTCCAAGGCCAAATGCCCCATCCCACATCAGTGCACATCAAGCATGGTTTATAAAGCCACCGTGACGACTTCTAAATGGTCAGGAAAAATAGTACATCGGCAACACCGAATATAAATTCAAAGAACGGTACGGCAACCATAAACAATCATTCAAAAACCCTTAAAAAACATCCAAAAAAACTCTCCACTTATATTTGGGAAATCAAAGACACCGTGCTTAACCCAGGGGGTGGCTTGATGTGGTGCTGATGTATAGCGGGGAACCGATGTTTCACTATTTTCTATTCTATTTCTGTCTTAAGAGGTTTTTACCTGCCAGTTACACCTGACAAAATGATGTAAAGTGATGTTGAATTGCTTTTTTATTATATAAAAATTGTTTTAGTTTTGCTCTTTGGCAAAACGAGTTGGATTGAAACCACGTGTTCTTATCTTGACACAGCTCATTATCTCTGTTATCGTTGTTTTATTTATATTTATATCGGGTCTTCAAAAAAAAGTAACCATAACCAGTGGTATGTTAACTGAAATATTACAGCTACAGACATAATATTTTGTACACAGATGATATGGCTGTTTTGGGTCAACATATTTTGTTTAGTTGCTGTGATCATACCTTTGAAGATATTTTGCATGAATTTCATATGATCACATTTGACATCTAACGCATCTGTGTACGAAATATGATGTCTTTAGCTGTCATATTTCTTGAGTTAACATACCACTGATAACGGTTACTTTTTTTGGAACACCAGATATACTCGTGTTATGTATGTGTTGTTTAAGATATAGTAAATGTAGACGTATCGTTGTGGTTTAGTGGTTGGGTGGCTACCAGGTCTTGTGAACGAGATGTCCTAGTTTGATACCCAGCAGAAAGCGTTGTGTCTTTTGTCGAATTGTCAAAATCATTGACATGCCCCACTTGATACATGAACCGATAGGAAACACAAAAATTTACAGATAAGGAAGGAAAACAAGAATAAGAACACCAAAGGGAAAGACATCCAAAGAAGAAATAGATAAATAAAAAGGAAGATGGACAGGAAATTCCATGAAAGCAACACAGATGTAAGAACAAGGTAAAATGTGAATAAAAACAAAACGAAATTAATCATGGCTACGATATTTATAGTTTGTCGGAAACAAGAAAGATAACTTGTATCAATATTTGATGAATGAGGATAGGATGCATGCCAACATATTAACAGTTATATGTCTTGGGTTCATATCTAGAAATAGCTATGGACAAATAATGAAATATATAACAATATACGTTGAATTGTATGCTTGTTTGCTTGTTTGCTTGCTTGTTACACGATTTCCTCAAAAGTCCCTGGATGGATTAAAGTTTAGTTAAACATATGATTAAAAACATACTAAAAGTGTACTTAGAATTATTGTATTCATAAAATGCAACTATTTTAGATTTCATGAATTCATTTGTTTTCCCTATATGTTTAAGATGCGACCATTTTCTTCCTTCGCTTATTGGCATCAGAAGCTTCGGTTTGCAAACGCTTTTATTTCAATCATAGTTTCCATTATGTCTACACTTACTAAACGTTCTCAACTTTCATCTAAAGAAAATATATTTTATTTTCAGTAATAGTTACCCTATCTGTTGATTTAAAATGTTGTATAAACATACCATCCAACAGGATGTGAACATCAGTGCAATTTTTGTCTTTTCCAAGTAGCTCGTGCAATTGTGTTATCATTTTAAGAGTGCGATAGGAAGTGCATTATCTTATATTTTTCTACTGGCGCGCGAATGTTCTTATTACATATGATGCCAGAAAGGAGTAGGGTTAGGGATATTGGCAAGTTAAGGACTGAGTTTAAGCATTTTGGGAAATGTCAGTCGGTGTTCTCCCGAGTACTTGGATTACATTAAGCAGAAATAAGTCTTCCTTCCAGTGAATGGCTGGAGATATAAAACTATATTCTATTATCAAAGCAAAGGTCGTTGAATACAGATGTCCTCAGCTCCCTTTCACCTTGCATGATTAATTTGTTGCGCGGTTAATTTGGTAACCAAGGTTGTCAACTGTGTAAGTGTTTATCCAAATTTTATGGAAAAAATAATAAACGGTTAAAGAAGAATGCACACTTGTTACTAATAATAAAAAAGGGTAATATTTGTGAGCGTTTGATACCACAGCACTTTACAATAAGATACACTATGTCACAAAGATATTTTTTCTGCTGTTACCTATTTGTTTTGATATAGTATTTCAGTTAAGATACTGTAACCTGAAACTTTTTTTTTGCCAAGTACATTATGTAAACCAACAGGCATAGTCGTGTTGCCATAAAAAGTGCATTTTGTCTCCAGTAAGTGGTTATATACGTTGGTTAAAGATACTTCTGTACGGTAAATTACGATGAGTTGATCCATAAGCTGACTTGTAGAACTGTTATAACTGGGTCCATTAATGTTACTCAGGTAGACATCTACTTACCATGTAATTAACTAAAAAGACAAACGTTTCACCGTTTTGACTAACGAACAGGTATTTTCTCTCATGAAAACGGTCCATGGTGCAGACAAGGTTATAACATTTGAGATTCATCTGTTGTTGTTTTCAATTGATATGCGTCCTTTGTAAAACACATTTTACAAACAAGAGCAGGTCTCCGATTTGTTCATAATCTAACACTAAATCAGTCAATAGTGCAAGCAACAGCGGGAGGTACCACCTGTTACTTGTCTGTGGTAGGTACTGACCGGATTGAAATTCGGGCCCTATCGTATGTTGGGCTACGTTGTTCCCCGATACCATCGTGTCATGTTAATAAATAAAAAATAATAAAATCTTTTGAAAAGTGAAAACCTACAGGAATGTCTAAATCGTAGGGTTCCAACAACAAAAGTCCATTATTTAGTTCCATGGAGATCTTTATTAAAATTCTGGAAGTTTAACTTCATCATCAGAATCTGCAGAATACACACAAAAATAAAACACATTAGTTAAAAAAATCAAAAGATATACAAGAAGTTTTACTTGTTTAATGAAAATTACAGCTTAGCTAAACAATAATGAAATCTTCCAGTTAACGCAAAGATATTTTGACTCTACCATTTGTAGTCCTGTACCTGAAATAAAGCCCCGCATCCATTTTGATTTACAGGCGTTATCGTTTACACATATCTTTTTTGGTGCTCAAATCAAAGGTCTGGGCAAGACAAATCGAATGGTTCGTGTCTGTATGTTAGTCGGTATTCAAATAAGAAAAAGACTCGGGTCGAATTTCATATGCTACCGCGTCATATTTTCATGAAATAGGTACGCGTAAAGGTAATGTTGTTGGTACTCAAATTGAAGGTTATTGAAAGACGATCCGAATGAAATCATTTTCAATATAAGCCGCTATGAAAATAAAAAAGATATTGACCAATATTAGCAAAATAAATGCATTATGTGTGTAAAACGCCGATCTTGTGCTGAATTCAATCTAAATTTAGTCTAGCAATGGTTATAAGTGAACAGATATCGACAGATAGATTGATAAAGATTCATTTAGTTATGTTTAAACTTGTTCAACACACTTTTATCAAAGGACATGTCACATTGAACATTTATTTTTAAAAACTAAGTTAGAAGATAAGCAGTTGTTTTCAGTTATACAATGTTCTTGTGTTACAACGTGTATGACTATATGAAAAAATGTTCATTTTGCACTTCATTAGAGTCACAGCTTTTCAATACCTATGATACTGACATATTTTAACAAGGATGTTTTTACTTTCCATGACAAAAAGAAATACAATGTACACCAGCAGACCGACAACCACAACGTCGAGTGTCACATGTTTCCGTACATTTGCATACAGTTACTAATTGAAATGGAATGGTTTCAGTCCTTTTGATGGCAACAGTGTGACAAATATGTTCTCCCATCCATGATCTATTACTTCATTCCTGTAGTCATCCTGGGAATTAGAAAGCAGCGTAACCGCTTTATTCACAAAAACGGCACCTCTCTGTTTGTGGTTCCTCATCACGCTACTAGTGGGAGGAAGTGAATCAATGTGACAATTTGCAGATGTATATGCTTCAATTCTAAGTTTATCAAATGAATCAGCACGCGTACATGATCGAGCACCAGACCACACCCTTACTAGGCATTTTTCAGCAAGAGCCTCATCTTGCTCAGAAAATGAAATTGTCTCTCCGAAGTTGTACAGATACTCTACTGGATCACACACCTTAGCTGCATGTTTCAGGCCAACTTTGCTCATGCAGTCATCTCCAGTCAATAAATGATCTTTCAACAATGTTCTTGCCAAATATTCACATAACGTTGTCACCGCGTTGTGGAGAGGGATCATTCGACGATTTTCGCTTTTTCCAACCTATTGCTATAGTTTTTCCATCCCAAATTGTTGAAAGTATTGAGTAAAATGTTACAACAGAGCAAAAGAATGTGTGCCATTGGAAACAACAACAACTCTTCTGCACAGTTTGACACACACAGCCCAATCGATGTGAATCAGAAGGCGTACATAGACCTCTTCAGTCCAACTTATAAGTTCTAGAATGTCTTCTCCACTAGCTGTAACAGCTGCTAGAAGTACCCCATCATTAGAAACAATATAACTTGTAATTAGAGAATTTTGTTTGCTGTCCTTAACACTATCTCGAACAAGAAATTGCACGTTTCTTTTCTTTTCTTCTGAAGCCCAGAACTTATCAATATGATGGGAACATGTGTATCTTTTCTCATGCCAATAAAACTAATGCATGAAGTGTTGCTTAATCGTTCTCCTTCGTTCAGCGACATTTCAATGTAAGAGTCATGTTTTTGTTTTGTTTGGAAAAGCTTATTTTCCGATCGTTTGTCGCACTAAAGGTACATATTATCAACACATTATCACATTATCTCTTACTATGAGTCGACGTTTCGTCCTCATCCGGACCTGATCGCGACCTATTTCCTCACCATGAGAATAACCTATAATGAATGTAAGAGTCAAATACAATATTAACAACTTCTGGGTCTTTGCACAGATTTTATGAAGCTGCGATAACAGTACCTACTGCTTGACTTAAATTTGAGTAACTTGATACCGGTATCTGATGCAAAGTAAAAATCAACTATGACGTGTGTTTAAGAGACGAATCTCTATTCCATTCTGTTGTAATTGATCTCTGCTCTATTTCATGAAGCAATTGCGACCTCTGCACATGTGCAGGAAGATCTCCATCAAAGATGGGAGAAGCCATGAAAAGGTCTTGTGACAAATCCTCTGTAAGGCTCATTCCGCGATCCCTCGCAATGTCCACGTTTCGTTGAGCTTCTGCAATAGCCTTGGATGACACATTAACCCTTTCAGTTTCAATCTTTTCAGTTTGAGAGGGTATTTAAGTAGTTTTATCATGAAACGCTTGTAGTTGTCTTTACCTAATGTGCGTACTCACCTTGATGGTCCTATCAATAAAAACATCTTGCCAATGTACTTTGTAAGAGCACTCAGCATTCTTGAAACAGTTTAGTAGTCTTTGCGCCACTTGGGCGTCGACAGCTTCTTGGGATAGAATATTGTGAAGTCACATAGAAACTATCTCATATATGGCTACAGGAATGGGTTTTGACGGTCTTTGACATAGTCAAGGATATTTGTCACGTTCTTGTAAAGAAAATACTCTGGCGTGATGAACTTAAAGCATGTCGAAGATGGGCCTTGGTGTGTTTTGTCAATTGGTTAGTGGTAAGAAGTTTTAACAGACTGGTGATGTTTCCAATCTCATTGAAAAGAAGCTAAAACTATGTCACATCTGCAGCGTTCCTAGTAGCCCCTAACATAAAATGACCCCGTAGCCCTTTGAAACACGTTGAATGGTTTACTCGACCTTCATATCACCCCACACAGCACAAAACCAGCCTTCTATATTTTTAACTAACCATTATCCTGCTCGAAAAAAAGATCAGGGTGTGTGTGCTCCAAGACCTTGATTTTTTCGATGTAATAAGACCCGTATCGCCGATAGTTTAGGCAATCAAACTTTGCAAAAACGGTCACTGAATCCCCATTTGAAGCTACATGGAGATCCCAGTTGCCAATCCTGCCAATTGCTGCTTTGACAGAAAGCTTATTTCTCTTTACAACTATACACTATTAGATATAACATTAGAGCACGGAGTTCTAAAAACATCAATTAAGATTTCCTCCTTGCCAATTTCCCATTTACCATCCATTTATATATGTTGTATTTCTAGCCGTGTCTGACCGTAAGCATAATTTGAAATGGAAACATAAAACCTGTTACTGTCCTCAATATTTATGAGAGAGGACAAATTGCATCAATTTTGGGGGATTTATCTTGATGATATCATGTATTGATTTGTGTGAGTTATGTGATGTTTATGGCTGGCTGGCCATTTGAGATGATGACCTAAGCCGTCTCTGGTGTCACGTATTCAGTGGTCAATGGTCATTTTACTTATCATTGTATTGTCTTTTGACACGTCAAGTGTTGTTACCTTGACGTGTCAAAAGATGGCTTTACAGTGGTCATTTCTAATTTCTGTTTGCATCAGCTTATTTGACTCTATGACACGGGAAAGATTTGCACTCTTTAGTGTAGTCGTATGACACGTTACATTCAAGCAGATCAAGAGGTTAGGCAGGTTAGCTTGCCAAGATTACTTTGCGCATTTTGTTATATTTCTTATTGCCACTTGTTCTCCGTAATCAAATGATCAACATGCTTATATCATAGTACTTCTTAATCGTGTGATGTATGTTCAAAGACGATGGTGCAGTTAAACTACTATAACACAATGATAGAAATATGCGTTATGTGTGAGAAAAATATACATAAAAAGAGTAAGACTAGTGCTTGTGTTGGCTGCCAACAGAATTCCATAACGGTAATGTTGGTTTATATTCTCAAGCCAGTGTTGCGGTTGTTTTTATATTTTATTTGGCTTGTCTTTGATACTTAGATCAAGTGTCAGCCCTTATTGGCTCCTATTGCCAATGAGTGATACCCTGACGTTTGTTGTAGTTTCTATGTGTAGAGACATTTTCTGGAGTGTTTGTTTTTGTGTCAAAATTGGTCCCAAAGTTCTCTCAGGTTTATGCAGTAGAATAAGCGATGCTCAACTGTTTAATATGTGTTGTATCAGTGTCAACAGTGTGTAAGAGCAGGTGGATATTTTTCGATACATGTTTAGCACTGAGTGGCCTGTTCTAAGACGAACAATGCTACACTTTTCCTTTCATTGAATGTAATTGATGTTTCACTTGATGTTTGTGATTGGCTGGTACTGGAAGAGAATTCGGCCAGACCAGCCAGTAAGCCATTTGTTGTGCCACATCTCCATTCTCTTTTGTTTAGTTACTTGCTTGACAGCGTAGTTTGGAGTAATTGAGACTTCTTGGAATTCTGGATCCTTCTTTGACAAGTTTGTCAGCCTTCTCATTTCATCGAACAGCACAATGTTCTTGGATCTATTGACCATTCTTGGTCGCCTCGCTCTTCAAATTATCATTTGCCATCATAACATAATTGAGAGTCAGAGAAGATGACAATGTCTATTGCTTGAATCGTGAAAACCCAAAGCTTCTTCCCAAAGCGTCAAGTGTTTTTTTGGATTTCCTCTAATCCAGCATCATTGGTACCGCATTGCATTGAGATAAGTGTCTGGTAAGGTGTGTAAATAGCAGGCCAAAAGCCGACGTTAATAAGTACATCCACAGCAGATCCATATGTGTAGGCATGGATTATATTCCCAGGGTTTCTTTCTATTTCAAAATATTATGTAAGGGGTTTAAGGGTGAGTCGGGGAGATAACTTGTTAGTCTTTCTCAACAATTATGTGCGAAAAAAGTTTCTTAAGATCTTGATGTGGTTCAGTTTCTGTGATGATTGGCGTGTTTTTGCCCTTGAGGTAAGTGGTGTGCTTTTGCAGTTTCATTGGTTTTCATCAGGAATTATTTTGTTTGAATTCAGTGATTGGGTCTCAAATGTTCAGCCATTCTTTTGCATGGGTTAACTTCATACGTCCTCTTGAATCTTTTCTATGTCAAAGCAGCACTTCTTTCTGTGCGAATATTCAGTTGGCGTCAACGTCACATTGATATTTGGTGTAGATATCAAGGCACCATAGCAAAACCGGAGGGCTTCACTTTGTTTGTGACATGGAGTGGACCAGAATAATCACAACTTCCAGTACACAACCAGTGTAAAGCCTTCACAGGATTCTCTTGTTTGTGCCTAAGTTGGTTCTTGCTAGTCTTTTTCAGGAGGCTTTATCACTTGCTGACTTTGTTTGCTACGTCTTTATTTTCCTTGGAAATCTAATATTATAGGTTCAATAATGTTACGATCTTGAAGCCTATGACTATCAGAGCCATCTTTTATGTCTTCTATTGTCTTTCTGATGACACCTTACCATTAATGAGTATTTTTATACTTTTTTTCTAAGGTTTGATGCCGGTTGAAATTAATTCTAATGACATGTTCTCATTTTGCTTAACGTAATCTCATTGAAGAAGATACTTAAGAAAAAATGTAAACTATTTATTATATGTCTTGCAATACTGTTAAATTATATTTATTGAGTAAATATGCTTTAAAAAATATCTGTCATTTGTCTACACCTAATCTTTTTTGAGGGATACACTAAAGCTATAAAGCAGAACATCCACAAGGACCACCTGAGCTGTTGGAATTGTGACAAACAACTCGTCGCATGTCGCTACATCCTCAAAGAGGAGCATCCATATTGCATAACTTGCTTCCAAAAGCTTTTTGCTCACAACTGTGAGGAATGTACCAAGCCTATTGGTCCAGATTACAAGGTAAATACAATTTATTTATCAGGAATCAAATGGTAAAAATGATTTTTTGTTTTCTAATCTCAGAGTAGTGTGTAGAATAATACTGTGTTTAATAAATAAGTTTTGTAAGCCTAAAACATCGGAACTATTTCAGAGCTTCATGGAATTTACACGTATGGTTTTACCTTTTTGAAACAATCCAGTGAAATTTGAACGATAGAGGAGATACATTTTTAATGCAGACATCGGTTAAGAATTGAATGCGTTTCAAACAAGAGATCAAGCAAATCAGAATGAAATGCTTGCTTCACAGATTACCAAACCCTTGACAAAAACAGTTTGATGATTTTTCGAGGAACATTACAAGAATTATTTATATGTGTGTACAATTATGGCTCTGAACCCAACATCAGTGTGCTTGGGGACTTTTTGGTGGACCCAACGTCAAAGGAAAGCAACGGTTTCAAACTTCATGCACGTTGTGTTTTTATTCTAAGAGTCATTCAAAGTTGTTCAGTACCTTTAGTTATGTACAAATCATTCGTGAGAATTATTGCATTGTTACCCAAGACAAACTGCGACGAGGTATCCAGAAGAAATTGCCAAGTCTTTTTGAGAGAGGCACCATCTTGCACCACGGCGGTAATTCAAATGGCAAACGTTATGACTCAGTCGTTGGACAGACATCGGCAGCTGCCCTATTTTGAAAAATCTGATAACTTAAAACCTCAAGCTGTTTCGAAAGATATAAAAAATTGTGTGTTATACAACTCTAGGTATCCCTAAGAGTCCTGGACCATCCTTACACAATGTGTGGTGGCCCAGGGGCATGCAGCG
>JAUUEB010288911.1:2526-12986 GCA_032362205.1 Clione limacina
AACATATGTGGTAGTGGTCACGTTTGAAATTAAGGAATCCATGTTAAGACTAGTAGGTTATGTATTGTCCACGATATTGTAAGTCATGATAGTATATCATTAAATCATATCGGTTCGGACTTTACATAGTATTCTAGGTTCTCGCCTCTTTTTATAATGTTTTGATGAGTTATTAAAAAATGAATTGAATGCTAAGTAAGGATGTGGTATGATGTTTTTTCAAACAAAACGATAGCTATGTTGTGGAAGTAGACGTAATTATTTAATAACTTATCAATTTTGTTTTAAGAACATTTGCTGAGTCAACTTCAATCTTCAGAAGTCACAACTTTGTCTATGAAAATTTGATGGTATCGCAGTGTTAAAACAGTATCTGAAATGTTTTAACTGTAAGATCTAATAGACAAATCATAAAAGGTTATTTTTTCAATAAATGTATGGATCACACTTTCTTGTGAGTGATCTTATATACCAATTCTGTTATGTTCCAATTCTACCTTCTAAACTCCAAGCTGAGTATTTTAATTTATTATATTTCTGGAGATAGTCAAGCCCACTCATTCGATTTATACAAACATCTGAGCTATGTCCTGAGGAATAATTAATTGTTTGTCGTTACGTGTGATTTTCTTTGTTATCATTGTTCTCTAGAGACATGATTTTAACATATGACTATTAAAGATCATATTGGAATCAATATTTATAATCAGATACCTTTCTGATTCTTCTCTGATAGTGTAACATCTTGCACTTATATCTATCTAAATTGGCATCCGTTTATCTGACCAGTGAACGAGAACATTTCAAAAGACCTGCTGCTTGATACTGATCAGATTTGCTTTGATATCATCTTTAAAGTTGTCTTTTTACATGCATTTTTTGCTACTGATTGTGAACCGGTGATGAAATAATGAAGAGAACTAACTGTTTAATAACGATTCATGTATTCATTTTTATCTTATTATGATTTCTGTGCAAAGGAATGGAAGACTGGAACCAATGATGACATGAATATATTGTTGTTCTTTTAAATTCAAGTTATTTCCCTCTACAAAATAGAGAAATAGTCTCTTTAAAACAAAAGTATACAGAGAAAATACACCATTTATTTCACTTCAGAACATAAACCTGTAAACTTTTTCTAATCTATAGGAAGACTATTCTATACATGACAAATTTGTATTATTATAACCGGAAGGCTGTAAACAAAAGTAATGCTAAAAACCCAATCGAAAACATAAAGAAATTATTGGTGGCGACAGTGAGCACGGATAAAAGACAACAGCCCTGTTTTAACAACATTGATGATTTTCTCAAATTACCTTTGTCTTGCTTGAATTGATATATAAGCTGACAAGAAGGTTTTCTTTATAGGTCGGCATCTATCATATGCGATTTGGTTGTGTCAAAATACGTCATGTGATTATGCTAGAACATTCTGTAACTCTTGTGACGAAAGCAGATACAGATAGGCATTGGTATTGGCATTATCATTAGTTGTTTTCATTTATTTCGACTGCATCAATAAACGATGGCGTAAGTTATGTATAGGTATGTTTGCTATTATAAACTAAGACATAAATCATATTTCGATTGTGCTTAAAGTACAGTCATGTATTGAAGCGAAACCAGGAAGTTTCCAAGATGAGTGGGCAGCATCTTGAAAACAAATTCTAACGGAAGTAGTTTCTATTGTCTTTTATTTATCATTTAAAACAAAAACAAGTAATCAATTGTTTTGAAAAAATGGAAAGATTCTTATTTCGATACGTTCTCGACATTTTTGTGCGGATCACTGCATGTGTATAAATTCATTGTAAATATCAAACGATGGAAGACTTTTCATTAGTATTTTTCCAATTTGTATTTGTTGTATTATCCTGCATTACGAAGGAAATAAATGTTGCACATGTTTGAGAAGAGATAAACTTTTTTGGAAGAAAACATGAGAAGAATGTATCCAACAATCTAGACTAATTCTAAAAAGCGTAGATACTTATGTTCCCATGTAAACTGTCAATGAAGAAAAATACACATGATGTAAAAAAAACAACAATGATGACTGTTATTTTTAACATATTTTGTTTTGATTTCATCAAACAAAAATGTAGAAAAAAGCCAAATGAGTAAAAATTAATATATAATATCATTCATTCTGTTTGGATTCATCAATCGTTGGAGATTGATCCATCAGTGGTCTCAATTCAAGACTAAGAATAAGTTGGCATAAAAGAATAAAGGGTTACTATAATCTATACCATAATTATGTCTTGATTTTCCCCGCTCCTTTTATACTGAGCAAGAGATTGTTTTCTTCCCATTTCTTATATTTCTTACATGATTCTGCAAAGAAAGTGGTAAAATGTGTGAAGTATATGAATTACAGGCTTAGACGTGTGATAAATCAATCGTCTGATGACGTAAATTATGTGATCCAAGACAGAAAATCTTTACCATTGTCTGGATGTTAACATTGCTAAACTAGTTCGATACTCGTTATACAACTATAGCAGCTGATTTATTCTCTTTTTCTGGTAATTTATTTTCTTGTAGACAATGAAAGACTCAAATAACTGATAGATTAAATGTATGGCCATAATATTTCATTCATGTTCCTTTTGTGAGATTTCTAGTAGAGATTGAGTCCTTGGGGAACCTGTTGGTCTCCGGTCCGTTCCTCGGCCATATGAACATTCCACGCCTAATTATATTGTGTTTTATTATATTTTCTTCTTGCCTGTCTGTCTATATGTCTGTTTACGCGATAACTTGAGTAATTTTTCTCAGATCGCTTACTTTTTTGAAAGGATGATATAGATCAGGCTTGCTATTTAAATCCTGAAATATTTGTGAAGAATTCACACGGTTATAGCATTTGTTGAGGGTTTTTGCTTGTTAATTTGGCAAAAACACGCTGTGGTCACGAGTTAAGAATCTAACATTTTGAAAAGAGTCTCGTCAAGTGACGACATAAAATCTACTTTCACATTTTTGAGAATAGTCAATTTAAAAACAGAGTATTTTGGTATATGTCTGTGTTATTTTTCTGCGAACACACTGTGGTCCCATCGCCAAAGATAGAAATATGCAATCTTGCAAGGAGTCTTAATTCATAGGTCCTCAAAAGCTAGAGTCTAATATTTTGAAAAGAAACCTATTTTGGACCGAGTTATGTCCCTTTTATGATGTTCAGGTAGGTTTTTACGCAGTGAAATCATCGTTTGGAGAAATACCCTGACATATTGAACACAGGCTCTTCTATGGAGCATCTAACATATTTGTCTCAACTTTATGAAAAATACGATAACAGAGTTATGGCACTTGAGTTGTTTTCTATAAATTCTTTGTTACTTTTGTCTGATGTAAGGGTTGTTGACTTTTCTCAGTCGCACTATCGCTTAAATTACCTACCTTACAATATTTAATAATTAGTTTTCTAACCTTACTTGGAGAGTTCTTATCTTTCATGTAAATAGTTATACATATTTCCGACCATCCGATTCTGTTTAAGCTGTACCAATGTTAAGTCTTTCCAAAGGACTTCCGCTAGCGACTTGACTGTGTCAAGTCACGATTTGTTAGCTCCTGGATTTTTGGAATTCATTTTACTATTTTTGGATATTTCTTGCTTTAATTTTCTGTTGAATTGGATATATACGTGTTCGTTGTTCTTTTCTGATCACTTTGGTGAGTGTTTTGTTGTGATTAGTTGCATAATTTGATAATTATTGGCCTTTGTTTATATTTATCTCTGTCTCGTCTAGATTTGTCTTGCGTTCTTGCCATTATTTTATTCTTTTTTTTAGTATCTGTCTATCAGCACAAGTAGAACATTGTTTGGGTTTTCTTTTTTCTTTCTTTTTGCTGAGCCGTACGACGACGATAGTCAGCTAATCCTTTCTTTGTCTCTTTTGTTCTTACTGTCAACTACCGTCGCACCGTCGCTTTGTGCTCTTTTGTCCTCCATTTGTTGTATTATCTTGGGCTTGCTATTGTTTGATTTTCTTTTCTTTTTCTCATAAGTTGTTACTTGTCTTCATTTTGATCCTTCGTTACTTCATTATTTATAACTGCTGTTTTCCGTTATAGTATGCGGACTGGTTTCCATACTGTGACTTGTCAATATTTGGTCAGCAGTTCAATTTTCAAAAGTGTGTTACACAAGTTGGTAAGTGATTGCCTTACTGTAATCCTCTTGCTGATTTTGTCATAAGTTGGTTATTTTATAATTGGGAGCTTCTCCCACAGCTTATTGTGTGGGTCTTGATTTGTTTGGAGTGTCTTCTCTCCTATTCTTTTCAAGCTCATTCCTATAGTGTGTAATGGCTGCGACATTGAGAGCTCCTAACGAGTCAATTAGTGCCCCGCCTGTCTTCTTCCTCAACCAAGATGCGCCCGACAAGGTCACTCACGCCGAGATCTGCGAATCCGCCGAAGGCCTGACCGGATGGGACTCTATAGCAGGTTGCCAACGAATCGGCGCTCTATGGCGCTTGTATCCGCGAACCCTGGAAATTCGGGCGAAACTTGTTGGGCAGAGGCTCAAAATTCGCAACAAAAGTTTCAATCTTTGCTCACAGAACCCTTTTTCCGTGAGAGATGAACATGGAAATGAGATTCCGGGAACTCGTCTGTCCATCGATGAGATCCCGGTCTCTATCTCAAACATAGATATTCAGGGTTGTCTGGAGAAGGACCATAAGGTAAAATTTCGGTCACCACTGATGATGGACAAGGTAAGAAGAAGTGATGGCACTCAAAATCCTAGATGGATTACGGGTAAGCGATTTGCTTGGATAGATCTCCCCGTGGTCCCACTCCCTCGCAAATTCAATATTGGGAGAGAAGTTGGGCACCTATTTTACAGGGAACAGCCAAAACCCAAAATTATTTGTTTCAGGTGTAACAAAGAAGGCCATCGCCGTGGAGATCCAGTTTGCTCAGGTAAACGTGAGACCCGTCCTGTCCAATCTGGACGCCCACCCTGGGGATTAGATCCTAATCAAGTAAGCAATGCTGCAGATATGAGCAGTGTTGAAGGTGATTCAGATCAAATGGTTGAACCCGAACTGGGTGACGCAGTCCGAATGTCTGAAACCGACCTGGGTGACTCAACATCTTATGAAGCTGAGACCACTCTCACCCTAGAGAATGTCATATCGTCACCAGAGGGGAACATGTCCCCTTCAAAGTCGATACAGGGGTTTTCAGTCCCCGTTGATGAACCATTATCAGGGGACATTGACCCCATTGAAAAGCATATAAACGACCTTTCTGCCAGTGGAAGTAACAGAGGAGACTCTGTCTCCGAGCCTAACTCTATCTGGGACTTGCCCACAGGTGCTAATCACGGGGACACCGTCACCACTGATGATGATCGACTGGACGACAGTCCAGCTGGGAATGGTGAGAAAAACGGAAAACAGAAACAAAAAATAAAGAAAATGACCAAAACCAGAAAATTGAATCAGAATCAAAAAACTGATAAAAAGAAAAGTGAAGAAAAAGAGCACACTGCAGGTGGTTTACAAAAGACCGAAAAATGCAGCATTATACAAACCACATTGTCTGACCTTTTCTCTCCAGTCTCTTCTAGGTCCCCCAATAGGAAGAGACCAGATCACCCTAGTCCCGAGGAAGAGCAGATGGCTCGACGCCATAAGGCGCTTTAAGGTAGTGTAAACGACTTCTTGACGACGACCCGGCTCTTTTAAACGGACTACGACTATCGATCACGACATGGATGAACTATCAGGTAATACGGTGAGCTTCGACTCGCCCCTTAGGGCTGCATCCCTAAATGTAAGAGGCTTCTCAAGCAAAAAGAAAAGAACCTCAATTATAAGATCTTTTAAGAAAGATAATCTTGACATTATATGTTTGCAGGAGACCCATCTGATGGATAAAGAAATTATAAAAGAATTATCTGCTCAGTGGGGTGGAGAAGTTCATTTCAGCCTGGGAACAGGTAGAAGTAAAGGTTTAGTGACTCTTTTTCATCCTAAATATAAAATTGATAATATAGAATTGATTTGCAGGACAGACAGGGTCATTTTTTCTTGTATAAGTTTAGGAAAGGATAAGATAATAATAATAAATGTATATAGTCCATGTGAGCAAGCAGCAAAAATGGAATTTCTCGACAGCCTCCTTACACTTATCAAAACTTATGTCGAGGATGATCTCTTTGGTAACATCATTCTTTTAGGTGATTTTAATATTGCTCTTCATGATAATGATATCGTTTCAGGAAACCCCCACGGGCATGATTTACGTATAGCCTTTAATGCCTTTATTCAGAGCCTCGGGGTGGTTGACACTTGGCGAATTCTTCATCCCTCTGAGAAGACTTTTTCATGGAGCAGAGCAAACCCGCCAACGGCAAGGCGACTTGACTATATATTTGCAGGTGAGGCCCTATCTACTTCTTTAAAAGAATCTGTTATAAAATCTATTGGCTTCAGTGACCATCGACTTGTGATCACAACCTTTGAAGTGACAGCTTTTAAACATGGAAAAGGCTTTTATAAACTGAACACTTCCTTACTTAATGATGTAAAATATTGTAACATGATTGTAAAAATAATAAATGAAACTTATGAAGAATATAAAAGTATTGATGCTCATCTTAGATGGGAAATGATAAAATGTAATATAAAAGAGTGTTCACAGCAATTTAGTCGCTTCAAAGCCAGAGAGCGGAAGAACAACGAGAAATTGTTGCAAGATCATCTCAACGATTTGGAAGGACTCATGGTCAAGGAGCCACATAGCAAACAGGTATGGGATAAGATAATTTCTGCAAAAGCTGAATTAGAAACCATTAAAATGTATAATGCCAGGGGTGCTCAAGTGAGGTCAGGTATCAAGTTTCTCGAGGAAGGAGAAAAGTGTACTAAATATTTTCTTTCACTTGAAAAAATTAGATCTAATGTTAACACTATTAAAAAGCTTAATGACTCGTCTGGAAATAATCTTACTAATGAGACAGATATTGTAGAAGAAATAAAATCTCATTTTGAGAAGATCTACAACAAAAAGAACGCAAGTTATGAGCAGGTCTCAACTATGGTCAATGATTTCACAAATAATATTTCTCTCCCCAGGTTGAATGAAAACGAGGCAGAATTTTTTGAAGAAAACATCACTGAAATGGAAGTTGCCTCGGCCTTAAAAAAAATGAACCGAAACTCTACACCTGGTAATGATGGCATTCCGGTAGAGGTGTACCAGATGTTCTGGCAGCATCTTAAGACCCCACTGCTAGAATGCTATGAATTCAGTAAAACTAAAGGAATTCTCACTCTCTCAGAAAGGGTTGGGGTAATAAATCTAGTGCATAAAGGAAAGGATCTATTGCCTTCGAACCTCAACAACTGGCGTCCAATATCCTTATGCAATACTGATTATAAAGTGTTAGCAAAGGTTTTTGCAGAACGTCTGGAAAATGTTATTCATAAATTGATTGGAAAGCAGCAAACAGGTTTTATTAAGGGTAGGCAGGTCTCAGATATTCATAGAACTATTGATGATATTTTAAATTTACAGAGAGAGAAGAAAATTGTTGGAGCTCTTTTAGCTATTGATTTCAAACAGGCTTTTGACTCTGTCAATATTAACTGTGTCTTGAAATGTTTAAAACTCTTTGGATTCGGACCCAATTTTGTCAACTGGATAAAAGTGTTGAATACAGAAAGACTCTCTTGTGTTAAAAACGGAGGGCACATATCCAGTAACTTCAATATGAGCAACGGAGTCAGACAGGGATGCCCCATCTCGCCAATGCTCTTTCTTCTAACTGTAGAAATCCTTGCCCAGAGGATTGTTCAAGATGTCAACATCAGGGGTCTTAAACCGTTCATGATAGGGGACCCATTGAAGATCGGTCAATACGCCGATGATACAACACTATTCTTAAAAGATGGTAATGATTTGCGATGTGCCATTAATCATCTTAATAATTTTTCTATATTTTCAGGACTACTGCTCAATCTCAATAAAAGCTTTGCAATGACAACAAACGGTAGGCCTATGGATTTTGACGGTACCCGGATTCAATTCAAGGACACTATTAAGATCTTGGGAATCTATTTTAGCAATACCAAGCCGGCAAGTAGTATAGAAGAAAATTGGGTAGGTAGAATAAATAATATCATTAAAGTTTTTGGAATGTGGTCTAGAAGAGATTTAACCATTTTTGGTAAACTACATATCATCAAAACATTTGGTATGTCACAGCTAAGTTTTTTAATGCAAAGTATACTGCTTCCATCTACAGTGCTTGACCAAGTCAACAAAATCTTTTTCAGATTTCTGTGGAAGAGGCGGTACAATAATAAAAAGGCCTTCGAAAAAGTAAAACGGAAGGTATTATACAATGACCTCTCAGAAGGGGGCTTGCGAATGGTTGATGTTGTCAGGTTTCAGGACTCAGTTTTATTAAATTGGGCAGAGAAACTCATCGCAGGTGAACACCTTCCATGGACTCCGATAGTGAAGGAACTTTTTAAAGATGTAGGAGGCATCAATGTTTTTAAGAGTAGGATCTCTCCTGAGAAGATAAAAGGTTTACACTTAGTGCCAAGTGATTTTTGGTCAACTGTTCTAAAAACCTGGCTAAAATACTCTCACAATAGCAAAACTAATGTTTTAACATTGGGAGATCCTATTTTCAATAATGATCTAATAACATTTAAACATGAAACTCTATTTCTATCCACATGTATAAGTAAAGGAATCATCGCTTTAAAAGATGTCATGGTGGACGGCATTCTTTTATCACAGCAGGAGTTTGCTGACAAAACAGGGATGTATTCTAGAAGCGTATTGGACTACAACATCATCTCTAACGCCATGAAAAATAAGGTATTTGATCTCAGTCAACATGGATCTGAAGACTTCCAGTTCCAGGGAAACAAGGTCGGTAATTTAGGAAGAAGATTTTTTTATTCAGCTATAGTGAGTGTAGCTACTCCCCTATGTGTGAGTCTTTGGGAGAGAAAATATGGAATAATTGTTGATAATTCCTATTGGAAAATTGTTTGTGAGCTGGATGAATCCAGACTCAAAGCACTCTCCTGGAAGATTATTCATAACATTTATCCCACTAATATTTTGCTTTATAAAATGAAAATCTCTCAATCTCAAAATTGTAAGTATTGCAACGTAGTAGACTACGTTGAGCATTTCTTCTTCCACTGCGCAAAGGTCAGGCCTCTTTGGAATGAAATCCAAAAAGATATTAAAACTTATCTCGGGGTTACAATAAAAATTACGGAACAGCTAGTTTTGCTTGGTGCTCCTAGCCTAATGGGCATGAACATGATCTGTCTTAAGACAGTTAACCATATCATTGCCATTGGAAAGTTAGCTATTTCTAAATTCAAATATGGGAAACAGAGAAATATAATTGAGATATACGAAACGGACTGCAACATAAGAAAGGTGTGGAAGTAAAATAAATTCATGTATTTGCAGTTGGCAAATTGACTGTTACTAAATTCAGGTACGGTAAGATGCGAAATATCATTGAAATATATGAAACTGAGTGCAGGTTGAGGAAAATGTGGTCTAAAGATACTAAATCACTCTAATTAAAAAATAAATAAAATGAAAATAATTATCACAATATATTGTACTATCTACTAATAGTTTTGCTATATTTTGGTCAATAATGCTATCTCTGTTTTCTCTACTGTCTGTATTTAGCTCCTCAATATCTTTGGAGAAGTTGCAATGACTTTAAGACACTGTTGTAAGTTTTGCTGGGCTTACGTGCTTAATGTCACATTCCTATATCAAGATATTCTACAGTAACAGTTATTTGTCATATTCTTTGCCTTTTTGGTTGTGCCCTCTCTAAATTCATCTTGTTTCTACAAGAGTATTTACAGAGAGCTAATACGTTTGCAACCCTCGTGCTTTTCTTCTGTCTGTTACGCTCCCGTTCTCTTGTCACGTTCGATTTCGTTTACATAAGATTGCGGATACAGTGTGGTTTATTAGGATGAGAGCACAAGTTCTTCTTGTAATATTTCTCTAACTTTCTTTTCTTAAATATTATCGGAGTCATGATTATTTACCCTGCTTCTATCTTACAGCAGGAATATTATTACACCAAATCCCTTCCTTTGAGTGCTCCGCCAAGGGAGCACTTAGTAGCGGCCTTATCCCGACAACTATGATTTTAGTTGTCTTTTAAAAATATACTATTTGAGATCTGGTGTCTAAAGAATACCACCATTATTGCAACTAAAAAAAAGTTATACCGTATAGGTATATATTTATATATCACACATGTAAGAATAGAATGTCCAACATTACAAACACACGTCTTCCATATCAGCTGAGTGTATACGCTGAATGTCAGTTGCCCAAGCTGGCCTCAACGTTGTTGAATAGCCAGTGCTGATTGGAAATTCCCTTAGGCGAGACATGCCATAGTGTAGGCCGTGAGGTGA
>JAUUEB010289022.1:0-12986 GCA_032362205.1 Clione limacina
TCGTCCAAAACGGCATTTTCATCCAGAAAAGGGCATTTTGAAGCGGCGAAAAGCGCACTTTCTCGTCCAACAAAGGCAATTTGGGTGTTTTATTTTCCTTTTTTGGAACTCTCCGTTAAGAGTGACTATAGTCTACCATTAAAAATATATCACTATTTGTGTATGAGATATTTCTGAGCTTTCTATTAAATACAACTGCTACAATATTACAGAAGAGTAAGTTACTACAGGTGAATTCACTTAAAACGAATTGCTTGGGGAACAAACAAATGTTCGTTAAAACTGAGTTTGTTTTATAAAAACTCCAAAATCAGGTGAACTTGTTGAAATTGGCCAGTTTTTCCGCTTTTCCTCCTATGTACATCCTCTGATCTCTGCATGCATTGCCCTAGCTTTACAAAACCATACTAATGAACCCTTGTCTACATCTTTGCATCACAAGACTAGGAAACAGCTGTCGTGCTTCAGGAAATAGTGATCAAACTCATTCCGTTCTCTTGGCTTTGCTCAACCATTTCTTTAATTTTGTTTGTTATAAGCGATTTCTTTGAAATTGTAGTTTGATATAAGAAATATATTTTAATGGTACAAAGAGGGATAAATATTAAGGTAGTTTTTACTTTGTTCATAATAACTGATTATCCGTTAAAAGCAATTTCTTTATAAGTGAGTTCACCTTGATTTAATGAGAGTGTACCTGAAGTCAAAAGGGACAATTGTCTTACTTAGAGAGCACATGTGAAGTTAACACTATGCAAGATTAGTCCTCTTTGTTGTCTGCCCATGACAAAGTTGACTTCATCCGAGTTGGTATTGGGTTTAAAAAACAAACAAAAGTGCGTAATAGTTAACACTTTTCTGTGTGAAATGATTTGTCCTTTTGAGTGTTTCATTAGCAGCAAGTCCCAAGAATAAAAGCAGCATTCAACTTGTAAAATACTGAGAGTCTAATTCAAGCACAAGTATCTAATTATGTGGGTACCCATGAATTAAACGAAAATGATTCGACCCTTGGACACAACAAATACAGATACTTACTACTATCTCGGTCATAAAGCATCAACTCATTGTCTTTCTCTATAGTAACTCTTTGCTGAGCACAATTAAAGGTAATCTGATCAGCTGATACCACTGTACAGGTTAACTTTGCACTTGTTCCTGGTTCGACTATATATTTTTCGTTAAGATTATTCAAAAACATTGCTGTCTCTGGGATGTCATCCGGGAATGTTGGGTCAGCACCCTTCATTTTTGGAGGAGCTGTTGGTGGTGGGGCAGTGGCTGAAAAGACAGAGTGACAAGTGTTATATATAAAACAATATGAACAATTATATTTAAATCATTATAACATTTTCTTATTTCTGACCATCCTCTCTTTAGATTGCTGTGCTATTTCTGCTCATAACAAATCTTTTATTTATCATTCAAACAATCTATCTACATTAGAATCTGAGTAACAAAAATGCTCTGAACTGACCAAGGGACTTTGAACTATTCATAGTTCACATTATGAACTACTGGAATACTGAAACACAAATACCTTTAACAAAGAGGGAACAATTGAGACTTCTGCAAATTAACAATTATTTGTTTGGCTCTACGGTAAATTATGTTTTTAGCTGCATAGAATAATTGCCAACTTGAAGTTAGACTGAATAGTGTTTTTTATTTTTATGTTTGTATCTCAGTCTTTATCATAGTCATACGAACCAGGGTCTGGGAATTTTGAGCAGTTTTGGGCTTCTCACAGAATTAAAACTTCGAATTATCAATAGATCTATTTGCATTATGAATTATTCAGGTCTTTTGCATTTCCTTCAAATTATCAATAATTTGTATTTACCAAGTTTGTATTATCTGGATTCTACTGTACCACATATTGCATGTTTGATATAAATAAGTTAGTTTGAAAATATAGTCTTAGTCTTGATCTATAGACTATGAAACAAAATGTCTTTCTTAAAAAAAAGTATAATCCTTTTTTAACGATCATGGTAATTAAAACATTTGTTGACATGTTTTTTTTAATTATATTTTTTCCAAAACATCAACTAAAAACAAGACAAAATATTAAAATAAACACCCTAAAAATGTATTATTTTATCTTTAATGTCAATCTTAACATAGAATAAACAATTAAAATTAAAATATGACACCAGGAAGTCAAGAAAATGGCAATAAACACATACAAATATCTAAACTGAAACCACTCTCAAAAGATTGAGCAATGTAAATATATGCTATTTGATTACAATACAATTCAGACAACTTGAACTACTCGAGACTGACCAAGGGGGCATCAAATTATCGGGACTGACCAAGGGGGGCATCAAATTATTGGGACTGACCAAGGGAGGCATCAAATTATCGGGACTGACCAGGGGGGGGCATCAAATTATCATGACTGACCAAGGGGGGCATCAAATTATAGATAGTTTGTACTTTGAATTACTAAATCAAACAGGGGGCAAATGGTACTTAATCATTTGTATCATTTTTGTTGGTAATAACCAATTCTAAATTAAGCAGACTTTACTGTATACTGTTAAAGAATATCAGGAATAGTTTTCAAAGTGATGTTTTTTTTGTTTTGGAGTTACTTATTGTAATTATATATTGTCAAGTGAATGTCATGAATTTGTAACATGCATAATTTACTAAGTACTGATAATATTGAACAAAAGTCTTTCAAGCTAAACAAAAAATAATCTAAGACTAAATTACACACAAGAACAACTATAAGATAAACTACAACAGTTAACACGTTCAAACAAAACTACGTTAAAGCAATGAATTTAAAAGTTCCAATCTTTTCCTTCTTTGTCATTGTTATTAAGCTCTTTCAAAACTGAAATTCTAAACTCTTTAAACCGAAGTAAAAAAGAACATTCTGAAGTAATCATCACAATTTTTCAAACGCATACTAGACCATCTCATTAAAATTTACCATGGCTTCTTCATATAAAAACACCAGGATGATTCAACGCAGTCACATAAGCAAAAGCCATAGTAGTATGTGTCAAAGTGGTACCAAAACACATTCACTTAATAGAGCAGACTTAAACTTGTGACTTACTAGAGCAGACTTAAACTTGTCACTTACCAGAGCAGACTTAAACTTGTCACTTACCAGAGCAGACTTAAACTTGTCACTTACTAGAGCAGACTTAAACGTGTCACTTACTAGAGCAGACTTAAACTTGTCACTTACTAGAGCAGACTTAAATTTGTCACTTACTAGAGCAGACTTAAACTTGTCACTTACTAGAGAAGACTTAAACTTGCCTTTGCAACAGTTGTAGGAACACATACTTTTTGATCGATACCTTTTCAGCTTAAATAGCATACTCCTTTAAAACCAATACTATAAAAAGTTTTCATGTACTGCGAGGGAACTTTTGTCTACAACGATTATTTAGGTCATTGCATGTCGTCACTGGGCAGCGCAAAGTGGAAAATAGGGTGACAATACTTTCCCAAGGTAACACCGAAAATGACTTTGGGTGCAGTGAGGGCTCTTACCCACTACCTCTCAGGTGAGAGTCGAGTACGCTCACCACTAGACCATCTTGGTCTCATGTATAAACGGAAAGGAAATAAATGCCTCATGAATTTTGGTTTAACCCTTGTTCACTGTATTAAGGTAATGTAACTCTAATGTAAATAGCAGAATGTTTCAAAGATTTGAATAAAGTACAAAATCAAGATATCAAATTAATTAAAATTAATACAGTCCAGCATGTATAATGCACTTATTCCCCCGACTCAAAAACTGGTTTAAGAATCCCAATTTTTTCAGACAAAGACTTTGAAAAAAAAAAGTTCTTAAGACATACTGCTCAATGAACAAAACAGCTTTGGCATTTTCAACAAACATAGTGAGCAAAGACCACCATAAGCATCTACACTAACATAGTTATTAATCTAACTATTGAAACATTGAGATAATGATTTAATGAAAATAGAATGTTAGAGACAAATACAAGAAATTGGCTTGAAGAAGAGAATAAAGATGATGATGAGATAAAGAGAGAATACAAAAGATTAATAAAAAGGACACCAAGAGGGAGGGGAAAAATAGAAAGTAAATCCCCACTAAGATACTAATTTTGGTTTTGGTAGTTACACAGATTTACCTATACATTCACAATTTTGTCCAATGACATAAGAGCTCATTCCACAGGGCTGTGTCACATACATAACGGACATTCTAGCCGGCCTGAAACCCCGGATAGGCACCTGGGTAAGCCCAAACCTATGGGTCCCTGACCGGGGCGGAACAAAAATAGTCCCCAAACTGCCAAAATCATGGAACTACTTAAAATGGAATCGGCCTGACACACCAAAAACAGCGTAATGTACGTGACATCAGAGAAATGGCCAAACTAGGATTAGGCTCATACCACGGGGCTGTGTCACGTACATAACAGACGTTCTAGCCGGCCTGAAACTCAGGGTAGGCACCTGGGCAAGCCCAAACCTATGGGTCCCTGACCGGGGGGCAGAACAAAAACAGTCTCCAAACTGCCAAAATCATGGGACCACTTAAAATGAAATGAGCCTAAACTATTTAGTGAGTTATAGTTAACACCAAGAAAAGATGATGATACTTGTTAGTAAATGTAATGAAGCAAAATGGTGAGTAAAAGCATTAACATTTTGCAAAAATTCACTCTTAACCCTTGTGAATGACACATCAGGGGGAACTTTTGAGAGTTGGTAGCCATTTAAATCTTATATAGAGCTCCCTCTCCAACAACACCTTAACCATTAATATTGCTTGTCTTTAAAAGGAGATAAAAGTGGCAGAAAACAATAAAATTAGCTTCTTCAATCAAAATTAAGTAGAAGGAAGTGCTTATTTCATACTTATAATGATGGCAAAAAGTTTCATTGTATTACAAACAAGGAATACATTCAGGCACATAGCTACACCATTTTATGTAATTTGACTACAGAAACAGTAGGTAATTTTAATCTTAGTTTTTTTTTAGATCATATGGAAAGCAACTACTGACCCCTTTCTGCCCTACCATCTCCCTAGATACATTCATATTCAGTGTCAGGAAAATAGGACAAGCAATAAGGTTTTCCATAGTGCAGCATCAACACCAAGTAAATAAAAGTGCTTTTTGGTATACAGGAATACAGAAAGAAATATGAAGTGGTATCTGGGGGAAGACAATTGTATGAATACACAAGCGTGTATCTGGGGTAGACAATTTTATAAATATACAAGCATATAGTTAAGCTGACCAAGCACAAGGCAAGGGTTACATATTAAAACAATTGTATAAAAGCTTTATCATTAATTGTTGCCTTTTAGTCGTTTCATGTAGGATTTATTCAATCTAAACATAATCTGTACCAAATAAATTATGTTTAGGGTATCCTTGCTTCTAGTCACTTCATAGTATACAATCCTTGTAATGTGACATTTATAGGTTAATATAGGAATGTAAAAAACTGGCAATAAATTGATTTATACATGTGTGTATTGATAATACATGACAAGAAAAATACATTTCTTATTTCATCATCAATTTAAAACATTTGTTAAAGGCTGTTTCAGACAAATTCAGCATTGTTGATTAATAAACCTTTTAACAACAATAAAAGCTTAAAGTTTTCTGTTTGACAACAGGCTAAAAGGAATTGCAGAAAGCACACATCTAAACAGAAAATGAAGCATTTTGGAGAAAGCAAATAAATAAAATGTCACTAAAATGAGGGACTGCAAAAATCTACATGGTAAGACTATTAGAGAAAAAGAAGCCAATGTAGAAATCACACATCACACGCTGACAGCTTTATGATATTTAGCTAAATAAAGAGATAGACAAACAAAGAGTGCATAAGACTAACGGGGATCTGTGACGACTGGTTGTGGTCGTGTGCGCCTCTCGCCGCCTGAAATAAGAACCATTTTTTTAATAAAGTATATTAACATAATAGAGAATCTTATGCAGCATAGAAAGTCTGAATACAAGAGTCATTGAAACAAAGAAACAAGATCCAAATACAGTGCCGAAATTAGTTCTGTAACCATCATAAAAATGTGCACGTAGTTATATAAACAAAATCACGAAGTCTTATAATACCAGATGTTGTGTGCATGTTGTAATGGACAGCCCTTGCAACACCAAACAAATTCAAAAATATATTTTTTTTTTAATGAATATAAACCAATAAGTTTTCTGTAATCCAACTGTTCAAAATATGTAGTTGTGATAGCCTCACATGGCAACATCTCCAGCCGATATGCAAGAGGGCACAGATTTGAATCTGTCCACCCTCCACTGGCTCAGTCCTCAGACTGGACATTAATGTGGGACCTGCCTTTCATGTAAATGTCCTGTGTTGAGAAGCGAATTATAACCTTAAACTTTATACTTGAATTAAAACAAATGTGGCTCTGTCAGAGCTTAAGTGAATAAAAGAAACCAAAAAACAGTCTAATAAGCATCATTAATCAAAAAATCATGTTTTAAATTTAAATACAAACTGTAGTCAAACGGTTTTTGAACACTGATTACATCATCTGAGGTATCACTACCACATTTTGAGATGAACTTTCACTAAATCTTGACACACTTGCCTGAAACAATGAGTCTAGCCCTTTTACTCTGAACTTTTCCACCTGTATTTTCAGCCTCACAGCTGTAAATTCCAGAATCCTCTGAGATGACATTGTGAATTGTAAGATGACCCAAGCTATTTACTGTATAATGATCATTTTCACGTGGCTCCAAACGTACACCATCCTTAAGCCAATTAACCTTGAGGGAAACAAAGCAATGAATAGGAAATCAATACTTCAATTTTTTAAAACTTGATTTAAAGGAGTTAACTGTTTCTTTTAACAAAACAGTATAGATGTTCACAGTTATGATTGTTTTGATAAAGGCCTACTATGACAATAAAAATGAGGTGATGAAAAACCCAAAATCAAATTGTCAAGATTATGAGAAAACTAGTGTTAAGGTTCATGTGTTAGCTTCAATTGTTGTAATGAACTTAACTGTCTAAGGTTACAGTAACAAAAAATACACATTTTTACCCAAACACCCCCTTTCACAACATCATATTATCTTCAAACATAAAAGTGCCAGCATATATAAATATTCTTATTATCAAAAAAATAATTTACCCAAGGATCAGGTTTGCCTTTAGGTGGTTCACACAATAAAGTGGCATCAGTGTTTACACCAACAGTTAAATCAGAGGGTTCCATTTTGAATGTTTCCTCTATATCTGAAATAAAAGTTATGAAAATGAAGGTATAAAGGTTCTTTCTGACAAGTTTTGTGTGATGAACAAAAGGAATACAAAATAAGATTTCTTTAACCTTTAAAATATAAATAAAACAATAGTTCTTCCACAGTTAAGAAATGAGAATATCATTAGGAAAAAAGATATATAAATAGGTATGAAGAGATATTTTTAAAACAAACATATATTTATAAAATTAATACCTATTGGAATATTTATGAGAACATCTATAGAAGTATAGCCCCCGTTAGATACACCACTGACAATATAAGCTAAAAACTCTGAAAAGAGAGTAATTAACTCTTTATTTCTGGTAATGTCTTAGCAAATTTAATTTGTATTTAAAGGAAAAGTTGAAGCTCATTCTCAAATCAAATGACAGATAATACATCCACCTATTCTCCTGTCCTAAGTCCTAACCAGCTAACTAACTGACCAAGAATTTGATAGTCTCACTTACAAACAAGTTCTACAGCTCCAAGATCCTTGCTGGTCTGAGTGCTGGTCCATTGTCCATCAGATCCTGGATACCAAGCCACACACTGACAGGAGTAGGGAGGGCTGTTTGCATACCTTGTGTAGTACTGATTAACATCTGAGTAAGTGAGTCTCAACTTATGCTGTGAGCATGAAAAACAAGATTTATTATGACAAGCACAAGAAGTAAACCCTAAATGTAGATGTAAAGTGTTCGTAAAGTACAAGATTTATTATACAAGCACAAGAAGTAAACCCTAAATGTAGGTGTTAAGTGTTTGTTAAGTACAAGATTTATTATACAAGCACAAGAAGTAAACCCTAAATGTAGATGTAAAGTGTTTGTAAAGTACATTAGGTACTTAACATCTCCTCAACAAGGTAAAGAATGTAAGCCATGCACTATTTCCTATAAGAGTATGAAATAAATTCTATAGTATAAGATATTCTAGATATCTTCTAACCGTTGGACATCAAAACAAAAAGATGAGCAGTCATAGAAGAAAGAAAACCCTTTTTGAACACCACTAATAATTGAGTCACTAATAATTGAGTCTCTCCCTGCTCTAAACTCCACATAAATAAAATAAAAAAGTTTAAGTAAGAAAAAGCGTAAACTTAACCACCAAGGAAAAAACAATTGCATGTAACCAAGTTCAAACAGATGCCTATCTCGAATATTCAACAATTTTGGTTATAAAAAATACACTTTATCTGACAATTTCAAATCATCATCGGAAGTCAACAAACTACAGAAGTAACATTGTTCAATGAACCTCCTTTCAACAAAATAACTGTAAATCCCAGATTGTTTCCTTAATAAACAATTGTAAAAACGTTTCTGTTTAAGCGACCCCAAAAATAAAACCGAAATCACTTGTTTATGGCAAAAGAATACAAAAAGACAGAGGAAATAGCAAAACCTATTGAAAAATTAGACAAAAAGACTTTTTGAATTAAACCCTTATATCTCCAACGCAAAGTAACCATGAAATATATTCATTCAACCTTTTAGTAAAACCCAATATTTTTCTTAAGATTTGATGTATTTCCTTTCTCAATCTTATTGAGGTCACTGTTTATCTTATGATTGCTATACATTAACTAAACCTGTATTTACTGTACAATCTTCTTTGAAACAAGCTTAAGACAGTATTGTTTGTACTGTTTAATTTTTCACTTACATGAGAACAGCAACTAAGACCAACATCTTAAACATTACATATATCTCTTATACTTACAAACTGCATAGAACAGTTTTTGAATGCACCATTTAGTAAATGGCTGATTTAGATGTTTTTGGAGTGTCATTCTGTGACATCCGAAACAAGGATGAACATAGAAAAATACAAAAGCTACTCTTGGTAAGGTGTTACAAGGTTAAAGTATTGATTGATCATAAAAATTCAAATTATCTACATGAGTTGGCACCTAACTTGCCAATTAACCTTGGTTGTGTTCCAAAAAGGGAATGTAAGGTCGTAAATGCTTCATTGCAAGGAAACTACTTTCTTAGCAGACTCGAAACACAAACTGATAATCCATGGAATCGAGTTTGCATTTTATTTATCCTATTCAGATTCTTATTATAATTTGTCCCAACATAAAAATAGACGCTAAAGTTAATACACCCTTCCGCTATGCATCCAGCCTGTTCATTTTCAGGAACAATTTGGGTCATGCATTGTAAACAGAAAAAACACAATACCTATCTCCATTCATGCTGTGAATTAGGAGCATGTAAAAATATCTGTTATGCAATAGATTCAACAATGATTGGCAGGAGCAGCAAAATATAAAAAGGTCTTATTTATTTTTTTTCAGAAAATATTTTCCATATAGTATATGTCCTTTTCATTTTTTATCATACTTTTTATTTAAGAAAATACAGAAAATATAGGATGACACGCAGGTGGGTCATAGGATAACACACAGAGTGGGTCATCCAATTTTCTATTTTTATTTTTTAAAGAATAAATGCTGTAAACACAATCCTAACGTCGCTCAAAAGCCATAACTCGCCTATTTCTTCCATAGTTAAATAAGAAAATAACATGCAGCCAATGGTTAATATTTTAAGGAAAAAAATAAGACCATTTGTTTACCTGATGAACTTGTACACCTTCGTCATTCCTATTTGAATTCATTTCATATTGGTTTTTTGGCATCCTTTGATCATTGCATCTGTATGAGGGGTAGTTTGAGAGGGAACATATGAGGTAAAAAAGTGTTTAACTTTCAGGAAAATGCAGTCTGTATGAGTAAAATAAGGAAAAAGTGACCTCCCATATTATTATAACCCATCTTATATCCCAGTTTATGTAAAAAAGCTACACAACTTTAGAGCAAGAGGTTTATTTTCAAATCCCAACATGGCCTAATGCTTAAACCTTTGGAAAGAAAATGTTAAACTTTTCCCTCACTCTAACCAGGTGAAAATTGGTACTCTGCCATTGTTGATGAAGAATTTTTTTTAGAATAATAAGGCATTTGGACACCTAACAGGCAACCCTGTTGTATGCTTCAAATAATCTGATAGCAAACTTTATGTGTCTCTATGGTCAATCAAAGAAATGACTGCAAGTTTTGCTTATAAGTGAAATGATCAATTGCCAGAAAGTTATCAAAATGGTTGGCTCTTTACTTACCATGAGTATTGGTGATGGTAAATGTATTTTCATTAAATTAGTGATTACTTAGCCCACACATGCCCTTTTTCCAATCAGGTATTATTTAAACTATGAAGACAAAATGCAAGAAAATCATGGAAATACTTGACGCGATGCTACATGTCTGCTAAGTGAACTACACATACAGAAAAAAAAGAAAAGTTTCCTTTGTCATGATTGACAATCAACAAGCACAACTATAATGTAATAAAAGGGAAAAGGTAAGTGTACAGTGTATAACGAATAACTCCATCGACACATTGTAGGTAATATTGGCTCTAGTGCTTCTCTTTACAATTTTACATGCTAGCACATAGAGAATGTAAGGTGTATCACTTCTTGGACTTACTACCCAGTCACAGTATACAGAAATTTGGCCAACCAGTCTAAGCTTGAATCTCTTAAAACCAGGAACAATCAATGCTGATTTTCCATTTTTAGACAGTTTTAGGTATGACCCAGCCGTGATTCCAACGCCTAACATTCTGCTCCCATTGATGGTTGCTTTGTAATCAGAAAAAAACAAAAGGGAAAAAATGAGTCAAGACTCATAACTGAATTCCCTGTAAGCACACCAGGTAACATCATTGATTGGTTTTAATTGCTTACCTAAAAGTCAGAATGTTAGCATCAACAACTGCACATTCAATCTCAATCTGTTCACCACGTCTAATCTGGTATTTTGGTCGAGGTTCTAGTTCAAATTTTGGCACTGGCTGAGACTGTCGAGCGATTCGGCTCTGAAGTCTGCCTTCAGAATCTATGTTAGAGACTTCTTCTGCAGGTTCTGAGGATTCTGCAAAAACTTTAGGGGGGGATGAAAAAAGTTAGCTTTTGCATCAAATGTTGTTCTTAGTTTGATGGACCCTCACAATACCTGTAAATAATCTGTTAAAGCCTGACAAAGCATGGTTATCCATTTTCATATAATAGAAACCCATCCCATCACAAATAATTTATTAATTGCGTATGCCTTAAGATAATATGTAAACTGAATATGAGTATTGGCTGTTGGGGCTGAAAAAATGAGATAACATGATAATAAAAGAACATGATAATTGAGACAACATGATATTTGAGAGAACATGATAATTGAAGGAACATGATAATTGAAGGAACATGATAATCGAGACAACATGATATTTGAGAGAACATGATAATTGAGGGAACACAATAATTGAGACAACATGATATTTGAGAGAACATGATATTTGAGAGAACATGATAATTGTTTGAAAATGGTTTCTTGAAGTCTAGAGGAATTTTATCTAAGTGGAGAATAAAAAAAGATCATGAGCTGAAGAGACAAACAGTCAAGTCTATTGTTGCATTGGTATACAGCTGGCTGTCTTAAAGGACTTAAGAATATTCTCTTTAGCATGTCAGCGTGTAAAGAACTACAAAGGCTATGCATGCAAAGGTATGATATATGTCTAAGCTATTAATTTTTCATGCTTTAATAGCGGCAGGGACAACACCAGTATAATAATAGGGACAACAGCAGCGAATCAGGGACAAGAGGACCTGTAGAAAAGAAATCTAACATCTGTAAAGTTTTCTCAAATTGATGAATGTTGTTGTCATTCTGCAATGGGTGACTCGGCGTTGAGGAGAAAAAAACTAAAAAAATTGTGAGGATCCTATGGCTAACTGCAAACCTACATACCTGATACAGTCAGTTTTCCTCCCTTGCTCTCCTTACGTCCTGCAGGATTCTTCGCTACACATGAATAAGTTCCAGCATCTTTACTTTCCACTGACTCAATGACTAGGGTGCCTTGTTCTGTGACTGTGTAACGTGGATCATGTTCAAAGCTTAAACGCTTTTTGTTTTTCCTCCAAATAACCTGATTTAAAGTTAAAAAAACAGATGATTATTTCCAAAATACAAGACTTGTAGCCACATTTAAATGATAACTCTGTATTGGTAGGCCAAATAAAATAGGTCTGTTTCCACTAACGTGGCACAACAAAATAGGGTAGGTAGGTAGGAATTGAATTTTTTTCCCTCTCGTGAATAAGTAAAAAAACAAAACAAAATCCGACTGGGCTAGAATCAAAGGAGGTCGCTCAAGGAGGATCTTTTAACAAAAAATCTTAAAGAAATAATTTCAAAATCGAAAAAAACTGCTACTTTGGTGGTGGTGGTGGGGGGAGGTTGTAACGATAGGGTGGTAGGGGTTAGTGGAAACAGACATATTTTTTTAGCCTTATCAAAAGGTCTAAAAAAAGCAAATAAAATAATAAATAATTGTGACAAACAGGAAAGGAAGTTAGAATGCAAGTTTGAAAATAACTGCAGCAGATTAAGAGACAAATCATCTAACAGAAAATGTATTAGAATTCTATGAACAAATACGCCAAAACAAAATGACTTGATGTATTACAGTATTCCCTTTTTGAACTGCCCCTCCATGAACCGCCAACCTTGGCAACCGCCTGGTTTTTGTCAAGTCCCAAAAGTTTATCTATATAAAGTCATATTTTCCCTCTTTGAACTGTAACTTTTCAATGTATAAGCCTTTTATTCAGCATTAACAGGAAATGGGAAGTTATTCACTGAAATCA
>JAUUEB010289133.1:0-12986 GCA_032362205.1 Clione limacina
ATGATTATTCTTAAGCTCATACCAAAGAGCCTCAAATTATTATGATTAGATAAGCATTCACAAAACTAGCCAATAATATCAGCATATCATTTGAACTTAATTTGTTGCCAAAATAAAGACTGAATTGTACTCAAAGGTAATTCTCTATTTGATTTCTATTGTTTTAATAACGAAATGTTATATATTGTCTATATAACAAATTTGGTGTGATAAATGACTACATTTCTATTTTATTGAATAAGTAGTGTTTTGTTTTTGGTAGAAACAAAATGACTAGAGGTTGATAGGGTATGGTGCGTTAATTGGAATGATCCATGGGGCCCCGCCCTGCTTTAGTGCCTCGGGGCCCCGCCATCAGATAATGCGGCCCTGCGTAAGGCAGCATTTCTGCTCTACCAAGAAAAAAGTATGCCATTCTCACTACGTACGGCAGAATTTCTGCTCTACCTAGACTCATCCAACAATAAGATCGTTCACGCGATTTAAGTGTCATCACCTTTTTTGACCCCAAGATGGCACATTGTCGCCTTTTAACTTTCTCGATGGCACATTGTCGAGATGGCACACTGACATATGTCTAAAAACTCGATGACACATTGTCTCGATGGCACACTGACGCGGCACCGTTCCTTTCAATTAGAAGAACATTTTGAGTGCCAATTTCCATATGTTCGTGCCTTATTTAGTCTAGTTTTGTCTTATCCATGCTAGCGTTATCGGACTATTTGTAATCACATAAGACATTGTTGATGTTCTAGCTGATGAACTGACAGCATTTCATCCGTCTATGTTTAATCAAAATAGCCATTAATTAAGAATGTGGAAATCTAAATCAACACTAAAGCAAAAACTTCAAGTAATTGTGGCTAAAGCAACTGCCCAGTCCCAGAGATTGAAATTGTTTCTGCTCTTATTTGGGTGATCTCATTGCCTTTTCTCATTTAAAAGTGTTTTATGTTATACTCTGCAATAAAGTATAGATAACTGTTCTACCCTAAGTGAAAAATCCTCCTGACTTTCCAGTCTTGCCAAGATATACATATGAACAAAGAGACAAGATAAAAGACAACTTAAGATTGCAATATGATTTTATATATTAAAAATATATAGTAGTGTAGACAACAATCGAGGGTGCAGTAAATAGCAACTTGTTCATAAACAAATATTGTTTAAAACGTGTGTTCTGAAAAATGTCTGAACCTAAAGTATTCCTCAGCACGTATTGCTTAAAGAACAGTTTACGCAGTGTGTGAACAAACTATTTTATGTCTAAATGAAATAGTGCCGTAGTCAAGTGCCAATAAAACGAATGTTATAGCGAATATGATAATAATTGAAAATAAAGCCAACTTTTGTTTATATGTTTTTATTGTCTCTTTTTCAAACACATTTGTTAAATATATATATATAGCAAACAAAAACAGTTCATTATATTAATGTAGGCAAGAATTATAATGGCAATAATATTAAGTTGTTTAAAAGCGCATATCAATGCCCTACACGCTTGCTCAATGCGCATTAAAATAGACTATTACCACCGAGAAGCATAATTGAGACTTGAGACGTAACCGATCTATTAGAGTATACACATCTGTTTAAGCGATCAACCTTAGTAGATTTACTTACATTCACTACCACTTGTACATCCAGAGTATAAAAGATATCGGTTGGTTAAGCGATTAACCTTAGTTATATTTAAATGCCTATACATTAGGAGTACAGTATCATTACTTGGCTACTGTCTACACATCTTCATCAATGTGCAGTTTTCCCATTGCGTTGGTCGAGCAAATATCGCTAAATGACAGTCAGCTTTAAAGTCCGTCACCTTAACAACCCGTGTCACCAATGTTTTGTTCTGCATTTATTCATCTAAGCATACAATTGTATACATAGAGATGGATTATTAAAACATCTGATAGAAAAAAATAGTTTATACAATATAATTGGAAGTCACAATGACAACTATTCTACAAATTCGAAACAGCCTGGTTGATATAACATTCACGACATAGTAATGATTCAGATCCAGTAATATTGATACAATACTGATTCATTTAAATTTTTGCTCCCTGGCAGATTGAACATAAATAAACAAGATAGCATGAGCCAAAAAAGTAATTTTTGAAATAATGACCAACAAAACAGTGTCAAAATTTATAATAAAACACATGAAAAATTAATCATAAAATTATTTTAACAGAAATGTAAATATGTATAATACGTGAACTTGTGTGAATGATTGCGAGTTACACGTGCAACGAATATTGGTCAAATATATATATTATTTGAAATGGCACAAAAAAGTGTTTTTTCATCAATTTAAACCTCAGAATCTTATTGGTATTTCTCGAATAAATAACAAAAACTACACAGTTCATAACAGATAATTTTAAGTTCGTGCTAAGCTTGAAGTGCAAAATTGAAAAATCTTTAAAGTGTGTTGTTTTATGCAAAGCGTACTGTGAGCTTAATATTTAAAAAACACGAATAAAAAGACAACGTGCATTTTCTTACTAATAATTTATTTGTGAACATTTAGACAATTTTCTTAAGATAAAAAAATGATTTTTAATTAAACCATTGTTAATATATCTTTCATTGGAATCATGTACGTATCATTTTCAATAGAGATATGAACCGTATATAATCATTAATAAAAGTTTAAGCTTCTTTTTAAGTTAATTTATTTAAGTTGATTTAAAAACGGTACTTTTGTAAATCATTTAAGAAAGAAAGACTATTATTATTGGTGGTTGATCACCATGATTTCTACTTAGCATGCACATAAATATGTGCTAACAAGCCTTACATTACCCTGAAATCATTGCCACACATGAAAAAGGCTACAACAGCAGCGATTAACAAATACAATCAAAACAAGGAAACTATTATAGATAATTCCCTCCATAATAGTACGTGGGATAAATGAAGTGATTGTGCACTTCTTGATAAAAGCATGCCATTTTGTAAGATGCGTCTTTATGGGTAAAATGTAATATTCATCTTGTAGGCAAAATATGAAAAGTAAGAAAATCGCATTATTTGCATGAATCCAAATATGGCCGCGCTTTATATCTACAACATAATAATTTTTTGTAAATAGCTACCAACAATTGAACAGTTTCATTATGATATATGTTTCCTCAGTAAAAATAAACATGTACATACATATGAAAAGTGGTATCACCAAATAATATAACTAGTAACAATTGATCCACTTAGAATATATATTATATACTTAATGGTCACAAATAATATCAATGTCATTTTCACAATTTTCTATTTAATCTATCAAAGTCAGGACCGCAGAAAGACAATGTGGAATTTTGACTTTTAGAGTCTTTAAATTTATAACACATATATTCAAGATATTCTAAACACTGTTAATGACAAAATAAGATGTGCATAAAATGAGCATATTTTACTACAACGCACGTTAGAAAGCAAATATTTTCATACGATTAAGTCTAAAGCAACCGCAACATAATTAAGACTGACATATTTTTCTTTATCAAAGCTTACAAGTACCAAACACAAAATCACAAAAAGGAAGACGCAGTTCAGGAAGCAAAAAAACCCACAAAGCCCTAGTTATGTTTCCACCAAATTGAATGATAAACTTCTTATCAAAATTCTTTAAACAAATTATTATAAACAATTAATTATGTGTCTAATTGTTAGCATAGTTTTAAAAATTGTGTTGGTAAATGCTAATTTTCACAAAAGCATACGAAGAAAATATACACTATCATGGTAATACATGGCATTAACACGCACAATGAATATGTTAATGAACATAAAATTACAAGTTTTTTTTTTCATAACATTCCTTTTCATTTATATTTCTTTAACGATATTGAAGTGTTCCAAAACGTCTGGCTCGGTTTCTTTTGATTCTTTCTCATATATTTTTTTTATTATACCCTTACACGTGGGGGTCATTGCAAAATAAAGACAAGGATTGACAATCTTGATGGCTTTTGTAATAAGTGTCGAGATAGCACTAAGTTTTAAATCTGGATAGAAATTAGGAAGATAAGAATTGAGGAGGCTTAACACAACATAGGGCAGCCACAAAAGCAAGAAACTGATCCACATGATAATAGCCATCTTCGTTATTTTTCTCTCGGTCTGCGACCACTTCCGTTTTCCAATTTTTGGAGCAAATACCTGAGACCGCTGACGCATCTGTAGTAAAATGAGTCCGTAAGACATAAACATGGCTGTAAACGGAAGGGCCAAACTAAAAATAAATATTGCGTTTAAGTAGCTCATCTGTGACTCTGCCCAGTCTACAGTACACGATGTGCCAAAAGCCTCGGGGCCGTATTTTCCCCAACCAAATATAGGTGGGATTGTCCATATCATGCTGTACATAACCAAAGCAAGCATAACGGTCACCAAATAACATTTTCTCGTTAAAAACGGTGAAAAGGGATATATGACATTGAGCGCCCGATACATAGCAAAACACACTACAACCAATGAACTTATCAAATTTAACATGAAACCGACACAGCCAAAAATTACGCATCCAAGTTCTCCAAACATCCATCCACTGTAAAATGACGAAACTGCGGCAAAAGGATAGCATAGGCTTACTGCAGCTAAGTCAGATATCGCCAAGATGATTATGAAGTACTCAGTAATGACTTCCTTCTCTCTGTGGAATATACAAAATGTAAAACTTAAATATCATGTTTGCACAGATAATAAGATTTATTTCAACAAATTCACAAGCTCTACTAATTTCTTTGAATTTAGCCTAATTGTATTACTTATTATCTCTATTCCTTCAATACAATCTATACAACAGTTAATTAGCACACTGTACCAACACAGGTAACACAAAGCTAACGATTTGCTAGTTTTCATTTCAAGATTATCACAAGGAATGTACTTATACGTAAGATGTATACATATACGCAAAGTAGGTATTTTAGTATTGAAGTCATTCTCCGGCCATTTTCTTGGTTACCATCTTAAAACATACCTATTCTCAACTGACGTCGTTGTGAAATTGTTTCGTTATAAAACTTTTACTAGAAGAACTGATTTCAAATCTGTGATATCTTTTGAATCAGGAGAAGAATTACACGTAAAAAGTTATCCAAAGTAATGTTTTCCACATTTAAACAATTTCCCACCTTTTAACACAATGTATAGTTCGTTAAAAAGGAAAAAAAACGTCAGAAACTGTAAACATGGGACGCATTACAAAAATACAAAACCATATTATCAAATCTTTAAAACCAAGTTAAACTGTTCTTTTTTAGCAACACTGTTATAAATGTTTTCCCTAATTGTGTTTAGTATTCATCAAGGCAGATAAAGTGACAGGATAAGTGTGTTACAGACAGTTCACACATTTGATATCATCTCAATGCAAAGATTTTTTAATTTTTGAAAAAGAATCTCTTCCGGTTCTCTGAGCTGATTGCTTAAAAGAGGGATAAATACAAGACCGTCTCAAGCTAATATTATAATGAAGATATACGACTATGATCATGTCTATAAGCAGACAAGGTATATTGATACAAAAGTAACAACTTCCTGTTGATGCCCGAGATCAAAAATGATAAAAAAGGCCTGCTTCACTATATGCTTAACAGCCTGACTGATCAATGCTTCTAGGTTTTCTTTCAATTTATAATGTCAGGGTGACTTGACTATAACAAAGGGAAATCCTGCTAATCTACAAGGTATTACTCACGCATCAAACATTAGTGTGTTTATATGAAGACAGACCAGGAGAATCATTTGATCTTTCAATAAAATGTCATTATGCCAGGATGTGTCTGGGTGGCAATAGACCGGGAAATGTGTTTTCAATGCAGACGTCTAATGGACTTTGCCGGAGCGGTAGGTAGGGTAATTTTTAAAAAGAATGTACAATAAATATAAACAGCATTAAGATTTTCATTTGAATGAAAATGACTTACGGCTATTTAAGAATCAAATTTACTCTTTCCAGATATAACCAGCTATCTTAAAACAATTTTTCCTTGAAGACAGCATGTTTTCATATTTGAAATAAAATGGTAATCAATGTTATTCTCATCAAATTTCAAAATCTATCTAGTTTAAGTTAGAAATTGCGTAACTACAATTGAGTATCTAATCAAATTACCAAAACTGAAGTCGAATACAACCGTAACAAAGAAAGTTATTGTAGTCTGATTTTTTTGTATTCATCAATTTAAGCAAATTGGTTCAACATCCTTTTTGAGACATTATGAACCGATGTTTTTTTAATTCCGAGAGTTCGAGCAGCCTGACGTATTGAGCACTTAGGTGTTCCTTCGGAATGATTATCTACCCTTTTGATTTGCTAGTCGTTTAGTTTTTTCCTACCTCGTCTGTCACTAAATAAGTTACCATCTTTTATGAATAGGTCATACCATGTTTTGATATGCACGCAGTTTAGAGTTGCTTTTGTAGCGTACATTGTTCTACATTTGTTACTATGAGGGTTGATCGATATGGTAAAAACCATGTTGATTCAATGATTGTAGATGCATCATTTGTTGACGTGATAAATTGGTTAGTCATTTCTAACACTATTGTTTGTGCTTTTCAGTACATAAAAATCCATGACTTAGAAGAAAGCTGTTTATTCTTAAAGATGAAATGTAAAGGGGTTGGCGATTTAGATGCCATCAATCTGTTCTTTATTCAAATTTCGAACTTAATCGAAAGTCACATTAAACATATTATCATTTCAAACAAATCGCTTGAATTGATGAATACAATAAAAAAAAAGACTACAATAAATTTATTATTAACTCTTTTATTCGACTTCTGTTTTGGTCCATTAATTATGGACACGCTTTGCACCTATTCTGAATATATTATTCTGAATTACATGTGTTGAATGAAATTATTTTTTAAAATGTTATATAGCAAATAAATTTAAGAAATTTGAAATCAGACGCTGTAGCTAGCGCATATGCATATCACGACAAATATAAGACATTACATTGCTATGCTTGCGGAGGATTGTCTCACTGGATAATTTCTTTAACCGTGATAATCTATTTCTAAAAAAGACCGTCTGAAGGACATCCGTTCTTCTGATGATGTTCTTAAATTGTGGTCATGACGTCACCAAGCCACCCGCTTAGTTGACATTTTCTTTAATATGTGTTTTATATTAAGTTTTCAACTACGTTTATAATAACAACATTATCAAGAATATTGTAGCTGTAGTAGATATGGCAAATATTTATTTATTACTGAAGTCCTCATTTTTAAAGATAATTAAAATGTATTTCAAAAGTCGTATAGGTTAATTTTACTGGCCCAATGATATGGAACACTAATGTTTGAATATCTATTGATAGAATAACAACAACATACCCCAATGTGATTTTAACATTGAGATTTAGAAGAAGAAAACTACACTTTACGTCTTTTATAAAGTGGTATAACAAACACACAAAGATTTATAAAATGATTTTTGTGACCGTCTAAAATATTTTCTTATAGTATATATGTTTGATTAGATAATATATGCTTTTGTATCCACAGTGGCTACAGCTTTGATTGTTTTGACCAACATATGCGTTAAATATAAATCTAACGTAACTTACCTTTGAGTCCTACGAGTTTTGCATACAGTCAGCGTCAAGATGACAGTACTATTCAACAGAGTTCCGATAATAATGATGATTGACATGATCGTTCCTATGGTAACATCCCAAACAAATCCCATCGTTGATATGTACCTGTCCGTAATCATGGGAACTAAGAAGCTAACATTACTCGTATTTAAAAGACTAACTGATTCCACAAAGGGAATCAATGAGCTAAAACCACTCATATTCAACAAATGGAAGGATTCCATTTAAAAAGGTATATGATGAACTTCCAATCAATCAGCAATAAACGTCGTCGTATAAATATATTACAAAAACGGTAATGTGAAGATGAGTCAGTCAGTGTTTATCAAACTTGTGAGCCAGTAATTCGTTGGAACGAGGTGATATATTGTTCAAGTTAACATTTTCGTTGATCGAATCCCTACCGTTTTATTTGTAGCATTAAAAACACTTGGTGTCATAAAATGTCTTTCAAATCAATATGTATCAACGTGGATGGCAGTCAGGTGTTCATTTTGGTTTGCTTAAGATAAATACTGTTGTGATAAAGGTATCTTACAAGTATTGTCTATGATATTTGGTACATTCCATTGTCTTCGAAACACGTGTAACTCAAGTTCTTCTGTTTATAAGATCAGAACGAAGTTGGCCGACGAAATTATCGAGAGTGTATGTTATGAAGATTGGAACTCGAACGTCAAATTGTACTTTGCTTGCATATACTTATAATGTTGTTCTCTGTAGTATTTATGATAACAACTGCCTGTCTTTGTATCTACCTGCATGGAATAAAAAAGTTTTTTTTCAATATAACATGTGTAGAATATTATAATAGACCAATAAACATAAACTTCAAAATACATCAACGCCTACCGTTTGAGTATTAAGTTATTGTCTCAAATATTCATAGTTTCAGTCAGTCGATGCCAGGTGTAATTGTTATGGTCTTCATTTTATCATTCAGTGTTTTCTTATTAATTTTCAAAGTTGTATTTAATTTGATGTGTAAAACAGCCACAAAAGATTTCAGACGATAAAATGAGAAACTCAGAGTTTATCGAGACATGTGCAATATTAGTAAATAAAATGGCATCAACCTTTTACTCTTTAAGTCATAATTTCTAAGTAAGAACAGTCGTTGATAAGACCGCGATAGTGTGGTCCATGTTTAATTTCTACATATTCAGATATCCTTTAATAACATTTATTTTGAAACTCCTATAATAACAACGTATTTTATCCGTATAACAACGTATATTATCCGAATCCCCAATGCCTATGCAGATCGTTATTCCAACATCGTCTTACTGTATGGGAGCATCATCAAATTGAAACCTCTCAACACTGTTGTGAGCATGCCATTGCAGTTCATTCCATTTGTTTCACGCTTTTATTATTTCATACTTCATTTTCCTTTTCCTTGTATCTAGCGGTCTTCCTCTACCTCGACTTGATATAGATTATCTGCGTAGTTCCCAAAGTTTACTCAGCAAACAACTCACTTTTTGTACATGTAGCTTGTTAAATTTCAATTGAAAACAAACTAAATTTAATGATGTCTACTGACGTTAGTTGCTATGTTTGTAAAATATACAATTTATTTCCTTAACTACATGTGGCATAATTATCCTACCTGAAATAGACCCAGTTAATTAACAATATCCAACAAAATCCTCGTAAAAACAAATCTTTACTTTCTTCTCTTCAAAATGGCGCAAATTATTTTCATCTGAAACGACGTTTCCCTTAGCATGCTTTACTTTACACGATAAATTGCTACTTTAATTGTCACGATCTGATAAAGGATAATGTATATCGTATCTTTAAAACAAATTCTGGACAGATCTATTGTATTATGGATATTGATTGGAGAAATGTGATCATCCACCGGGAGCAATCGCGTGCTTCTAAAAACAAACATGATTTATTTTCATTATGCTGAAATAAGTACATATAAAGGGATCAAAATAAAGTATTAAAGATTTATTTTCTTCGAAATGGCGTTGTCATAACAACTAATACCATGAAATGTTGGTTGACTACATACTAAAATAACTTGTATCTATTTTTGATTTTCCTTTCATAGGTTCTATAAGCTCAAGTTGATTGATAATTACAAATTATAAAAGGGTATCCATCTAGTTAAAAACTTCTCATAATAATGCATATATCAATTATTCCGGTAAAACGCAAGTCCTAAGCGATTTAAACAATTTATTTCCCCGGTTGGCGAAATTTGAGACATACCTGTACATTCTCAACCTTCTGTGACGTGAGCAAGGAAAGGTGCTTCGTTAGGTGCTTCACGGGAGCAACATTTCAAACACAGTGTCTGCCTAAAAACGGAAATGTTCATAAATTGTCTTTTCCCAGGGCAAATCGCCTTTTTCGAATCCGGGACCTTCCGCTCCTGAGTCAGTAAGTCTACATCCAGCTCAGGACGCTGCACTGTTTTCACACCGCAATTATTGTCTTTATATAATTTAGAGTTCTACTTCAACTTAGTATAAAGCAAATTACAAATATGTATTTGTTCTTGCGCAACAACAATTAGTTCCGAACAACCTGTCAAGCTTGACAAGTGACCACTTCTGAATTTCAAAATGACCAAGTCTTGAAAATAGAAAGCATCCTAGTTATGAGACGGATCTGATAAAACCATTTCAGATAACATACGGTTATATTAAGTGAGTTATTGGCCTAATTCTGAGTTTGCTGGTCACCGTATATTTTAAGAAATAAGAATTCAAGCCCTTCAAACTCGCCTTGCATTAAATGGACTCGATTTCAGAAAATCTAATGAAAGATAATTTTGAGGGGTTTCCTAGGACGTCAGAACCCATACATGAAATAGGGTTTAACACACTTTTTCAATTGGAAACTTGGTTAACTTGTAAATTAAGGTCTTTCAACATTGTTACGGATGTCTTTTTATGTAGTTATTTAATTTTCTAAAATAATGAATGACATACACGAGCTCACATATAAGTCTCATGAGTAAGTATTCACTCTGTTTATATTGAGTTTGTACTGTCTATGAATAATTGAATTCCCAGAATAAACAAATAAAACCATGTCTTAATATTCATGTACTAGCGACTTCGTCGATTCGGTGTTACCCGACTTTCTCTAAAAAAAAGCTTAACAGAAAAAGAAGAAGAATAACAAAGTATTCAAATACCAATACTGTTTCCAATGATAAATATTATTAGAATGACCCCCTTGCCAAAAATCAGGCGCTTCGATTCTAACAAAATAATAATCAAAATCCAAATAAAGGTGTCTTCGTATAACATCTTGAGTGCTGAACATATTTTGTTCTTTTACATATCGCGCGTAGTCTGGGAATTTCTCGGAGTGCGCCGGAGTACGCTTGCGTTCATGAAGTAATCAAAACAATCAGCAATATGGCGATTTAAACTTTCTTGAAATTTATAGTAAAATACTCAAAAATTCTTAAAAATCGTAGAATGTACCAAAGTACACCAAAGGCACTAAAAAAACCCTTTCATATGTAAATAATCACGCATTTAAAAGCTCAGCTAAATCCAACCATGGACTTTGGAGCTAATCTTCACGCAAGCAAGCAAGCATACATACATATAATTCAGTGTATATTGTAATGAATATGTATGTATAAATATCAGACCTTGAAACATTCAACAAAATCAAATGTGACACTTTTGCTCAAAAGAGGGAGTACCCATTCGTTACATACTGTTTAATGTGTGAGCACTCGTTTGCATGACCACTGTGTGATTTAAATAATAATTATTGTCAGGGAAACACTAATACATCTTTAACAACATCTACATGAACCTCAAAATATATGATGCCAGCTATAAATTGATTTACATAACTACATACATAAATCAGAGTATATAATGGATCAATTGGTTAAATGATTCACTAAAGTAACTTTACAAAATATTCACAGTCTCAAGGTTATACTGCTTGGTACACAGAAAGGCGGCAGAAAATCCGAGGGAGACCTTAGCGTGATTCTTACCCAGATTATCGGCATGGTTAACGAATGCACTGGCCACTAGCTACTGTACTAAAAGAAATTGTTTAAATAGCTATCTAAATGTTCTAAAGTATTTTGATGAATAGTGTATAAAACAGTCGGGAGAACGCAAGGTAAATGCAACATAAACATAAATATTTAAATTATGAAATATCAATAGTGATTTCTAAATTTTTCCGCTTGTTTGTAATCTTAATCTTCTAATGTATCTTTTTTATCTATAATTTTTTTAAGACATCGAAAGAAACCACAGTTGATACGTATGATTTAAACAACACAAGCTTTTTCTTTAATAATGTGTTCATCTTGCAATTCATTACGTAAACAAAACAGAAATATGTTTGTCCTTTGAAAATAGTTTCATAAAAAATGTCTTTTTTATTTATAGCGTTTTGAGTCACTTTATCTGCAATTTTAAACATCATTCAGAATCTGATCTTTATCTGATACAAAACACGTTGTATAACACATTTTAAAGAACATATTTTGTCATCATACTAAAATAAAAAAACTGAAAGTTCTTACCGCAGTCAATATTGATGGAACACTATCCTGCAATATAAAAGACAGAACATCAATTATCAGCAACCCGCAAGAAAGACGACGGTGAGAGCTCCTCGTTTCAAAATGTTGTGTCAAACTTGCCACCGCGCCGCAAGCTAAAGAACATTTGGCTTTATGTGAAGTCTGCGAATTTGATGATCGATAAGTTAATTGCAAATAATGGCGTGTATTTTACATTCTTTACGTTTTCATATTCAAACAACAGATGTGAATAACAAATTATATGTCTAATAGCTTCTGGCTAATTGTCAAGCATTGGGCTTTTCCCGGACTCAAAAATCATAATATTTTTTTCCACAGAAATCTAATTTGATAATCGGATTAAATTGGGGTGATAAAGATATAAGTACAATACTATGGAAATTACTTGTTCAACAAGACTGTTATATATATTTTTTCTATTATGCGTCGATAAAAAATCGTTATAACTCCCGAATCATTATAGAAAGAACCCTCTGACTTTCAACAGTTGGTCAGAAATATATTTCAGATTTTTGTGGTACCATTATTAAGTCGATGTGACCTGTGGTTTCAGAATTTCACACCGACCCAATCTTTTCTGCTTTATAAAATTATTGTGCATGCTTTAAAACAGCATAACTAGCTTAATACCTTATTGATTTTTATGAAATTTTGGAGATAGGTTTCCATAATTATTTTTAGCTTATTATATAAATGTTATTGACAAATAATCCTTGCAAAGGGCAGTAACTCACAGAAGCCAACTTTACTGCTCCGAAAAGTTCCCATGCATAGCTTAAAATGGCATAAATGGCTAAAAACGTTATCAA
>JAUUEB010289244.1:0-12985 GCA_032362205.1 Clione limacina
AAAAAAACCTCATTAGGTCTCATAGGCGACTAACCTTACAATATTGCATCGTAAAAAGCTCTCTTGTTAACGCTCAGAGATAAAAAAAAATCGCTGGGTTGTTATACCGAAAATAAGATTGTTATTGTCGAATTGGTCTTTATACTGCTCATATATATTTTTATTAGTGTGTAACAAACTGGTATATAATATATACTTGTTTTTAACGTCACTTTTAAACCGGTTCTGTAGTGTATTCCGTAACGCGTTTGTCTATCATGCAGAGCATCAAGGGTCCGAACCACTCAAAACCTAATTACATTTTTTTGAATAAGTTGTAGAATAGAAAGTTGTGTGGGTTTGACTTCTCAAATACCTCTTAGTTGCTCTATTTACAGGCGAGAGGTTGTGAGAGTTCGCGACGCCATCTTGAAATCCTAACAACCCTGCAATTATTCCTTGCGTGCCGTGTTAACATAACGCAATAAAATAGATCACAACGGGCTTTTGCGTGTTTATTCATTCAAATTAGAAGTGTTATTGTGAACGATACTTGTTACAAGTTTTCGTTTGTTGTCAGTAGAAAAAAAACGCCAGTAATTTAATCTATGATTTCTCTTTCATCAATTTTTTTCTTTTACTCGTTATTAAGTGACTCTACTTAATCTGATTTTTTAAATTTGCCTTTACAAAATATTTATTAATCTATTCATTCATTCTCTTATCTAGCTACTATTATCAGCGTTAAAGGACATAGTCACATTCCGTGACATGTTCTGTTTGCTTGTTAAGATGATAATGATATCAAAGACAAAAGATTAAATCGTGTTTTTATCTGTGAAGATTGATTACCTTTGATTACTTTACTTTGTCTTACTCGACCTAATCATGTAACTTGATTGTACAGTATATATACTTTCTTAATTACGTCCCCTTATGTTATGTTGTTCCATCGACGGCAAGGTTTAACTAGTTGTTGAATTGTGTAAATAAGTTGTATTGCTTGGCATTCATAAATCACTTAACGTGAAAATGAAGTTTTTTGTGACATTTTTCTCTGTGTTTTCTGCTGTCTTCGCCAAACGATTCGAGCTATCAGGACCAAATAGAACTTGTGCTCTTCTTGATGTAGAAGGTACGGTAGAAATAAGAGCTTTCAATGATGCTGGAGATCAAGTTGGTGACATATTTTTTGCTGACATTGATGACTTCTATCTAGCTATGGACGGGACCGAATACTGTCAAGAAAACAGCAACCCGATTACGTTGATATTAAATTATGGTGTTGTAAATTTGTGGTTTTGGTTTTTGGATTACCCTGGCCCTAGTGGAATAACACAAAAAATTTACTTCAACCCAATTCGTGTTGATAAACAATGGCCGTTTGTCAATAATTTCTATTTTGAAGCAGAACCTTTCGGGAATTTTTACTTTGGTCAGTCACTTAAATGCATGACCTTGTTTAATCATAATTTCACTACAAGTACGCATGTGCCTTATATGACATTTGAGGTGAATGTTTTAACAAACAATTTTCAGGTTCAGCTTGGAACCGTTAACAATCACACTTTCGGACCACAAATTTTAGACTGTGCTCAGGACTTAGCTCCACTTCCATCTCCAGGACTTGTCAATGTAACATTGTTTGACAATACTGGTAACGTTTGCTTAAGTCTAGAGGGCTTTTTCATCATAGAAGTACCTCTGTATTATATCAAAGACCTTCTCAAGACTGATTATCTGTTTGTTCCATCTGATTCATCAGTCTCAGGAAATTGCTCATACAATGACACCGTCCAGTCCCTGAACCTTGGATTTGCAAAAGATTGGCAACTTGGATTTGTATTCTCTAAAATTTCAAACGTTGAAGTGGCCCTGACTGAGATGAACGTCACTTATACAACATCAGTATTTGGAGTAGAAGCTCCACAAAAGACTTTGATACTTCCAACAATCAACTCCACGAAGACGAGAATTGATGGGTTCTTCAAGTGTACTGCCTCGAACAGTTTGGCGAATATGTATAACGTAAATGTTAGTGCATCGGAATTCAAGTTCAAGGCTTTCTCCAACGACTCAGACGGGACGTTTTCTGGACCTGTGTCTGACTGTACAGGGAAACCTCACCATGATCATGGTATCAATGATATGTGGATTATTGCTGGTGTACTGCTCGGCGTCGTGATCGTTGCCCTTATCGTCTTGTTGATCAGGCTTTTAGTCGTCAATAGACGCAGAAGGTTACTTAGAAGGTTGTATTATAATTCGTTGTGAGCCTACAATTTCAATGATATAATTAATGTATCATTTGATTCTCACCTCTACAAACTCGGCTATGTAAAATCTTGTTTTTACCTTAGAAATTAACATAATCCTACACTTTATTGGAAATTGCGTCATTTCTTTTATTTACGAATTTGACTCTGTGAAACTTAATAATTTGTCTTTAGGAATTAACATAACGTGGCATGTTGGTAGTAGAGTCATTGGTCTTCCATGAATATAACTATGCAAGGGTTCATATTTACGCGTAAGGAATTAACATAAAAATGCAATATGTTGTTTTAGAGTTATTGTATGCAATAGTTAATTATATAAGAAGAGAGGTACTGAGGATATTTATTCTCGTCCTCGTCTTAATACAATCTGACGTACGTTATTTTAAAGCAATTTCATCAGTCAACGCTTATGTTATGACACACTTTAAATTAAAAATATCTTTTCTATAGAAATACTTTATTCGCATATTGTAACCATGTCCTTATAATATGCAATGTTTTCTTGAATTAAAAGAAAATGCATATATATATATATTGAAAACTATCGTTGATTTCGTACTTCCGTTTTAATGTTGTAAGATTCTGAAATTAATTTTCATAGGTTCTCCGTCAAAATAGGATGCACTTAAAAATTGATACCGCATAATGCCTGACATAAGTGGTTTGTTTAGAGATTATATAGTTTTATGTCAGGTTACCGTCACTTGGTAGAATACATTAGTTGTGCTATACTGGTATCTTCACATGTGTTTGATCAAGACGCACAAATCATAAACAAGTTATATTACAAAATCCCAATTCTCATATTATCTCCTTTCTTCAACACATCGTATCATATTAATTTTTTTTTACTAAATGTTCCTTCTCTCCATCTTTGTTTTTCTCTTGCAAAATTAACTTAGTTTCATTGTTTATTTGTTTCTTCTCGTGATTATTCTTTCTATCATCACACATCACCAGCATCTCTATTTTTTATTTATTTCTGTTTCCGTTATTTGTTTTGTATCTCAAGGCTGTTTAATTCAGATAGTGAAACGTATTTTTTTGCGAGATTCAACTTTAGCGAGTTTCAACTTTTTTTTTTTAATTTTGCGGGTTTTACATTTCGCAAGCCCATCTCTGATTATGTACTAACGAGAAAGAAAGTTGAAAAAGAATAGAAATCGCAATACAACTCAAGGATAACTTTTCATGTGCAGTATTTATTTTGTGGGGGACTTAATTTCGCGAGAAATGGAAAATTCACAAATTTTGCGATATTATTGATTAAGTCACGGGCGTATCTAAGATTGGGTGAACATATCCACGACGATTTTTTAGGGAAACCGATTGCATCCCCCGAAACATTGGAAATAAGGTGTAAATGGTTCAATTCTAGAGCACTCAACTATAATTTCAGCATAGTGAGGGGACGTTTTCACTCTTCCTCTTCTTTATTACTTCTTTTTTCCTCAGATGGTTTGGGGCATTACGCGATGTTCCCTCTAAATACGCGCCTGCTCCCAGTATTCGATAGGGGTTACGGGAGAAGAATATAACACGCACAAATTTGTCGAAAGGAATAAAGTTGGAATCATCTTTTTTATAACGATTCTTACAATATATGTAACATTTTGGATCGGAGACTGGCGTTATGTAATTCATTATTTTTATTGGCTAATTTGGCACATATTATATGCATTGGTTGTTGGCAATCCAGAAAAGAGGAGCCGACAAAAGCGACAGCATGGTAATTTTAAAACACTAGTATTTATAATATGAAAAAATAAATCACCATTTGACATTCAATAAAGAAAAAAAACATGGATATTATCATATGGGATTTGTTTTATTTTCAGAATGAGAGACAATGAAATAACAATTAACAAAGACACCAATTAATTTACCATAACTAAATCTACTGAAGACATATACAATAAAATGAATGCTCAAAACCCTAAACAAATATTATTTTTGAAATATGATCACAATTGGTATGATGACAATTACCAAATGACCATTTGACCTTTAAGTGAAAAATGGGTAACTGCTTCGCACTTTAATAAACAAGTTGGCACTGGTTATAAATTGTATCAGCGAGTGTCCATTGAATGACCATTTGGTTATCTTATGACAACTGAGTGACCATACAGATGACCATTGTTATCATCGTGCATGATAATTTGATTCAATCAGTGACCTCTAAAAATTACCATATGAAAATTAATGGATGTCTGTTAGACAACTTGATCACATTGAGTTCTGGTCAATACCAGTGAAGGGTTCAAGTTGAGTAGAACTCGAGTAGTTTGTTCGCTACTTTTAACCCACTCAAGTAGTTGCTTGATGTAGGTCCAACTACTCCAGTCGAGTAGTTAGAAGTAACTACTCGAAGATTACTGGACTCGAGCAGTTCAAGTAGACTTCAAGTAGTTGACATTTTTATAAAACAAATACATTGTTGCCAATACATTTTCTTTTGATTAAAATCAAAATATGATGTCTAATTTTTTTCAAAATGTTGTCAGGTTGAATGAATTTTTGAAAATTAATAAATTAAATCTTCAAAATATGGATATATGCTATCTTTACGATTTTTTGAGACGACTCGAAAATGACACAAGACTACTCGGGGAGCTACTCTACTCGAGAGATTTCTTTGAGGAATTATCATACTCGAGAAGTACGCGAGAACATGCGCGTAACCAGGGGGACATGGTAGAGTGCCCCCATTTGAGATCGAAAATGATCTAACCTTGCACAATCTTTAAGTAATTCTTAATATAATTTGTGAAAGATTTTTTTGAAATGGTTTTATCAAAGATAAAGAAACTTTGTTGGTTTTTCCACCATGGTTGCGAAGACACAAGTATAGTTACGCTAAAGGGCAGGGTCGATGAGGTATATGTCTTTCCTGTCTGTAGTGACCCAGACTTCATCAACAACAAAACTGAAATAACTTTTCTTAGTCAAGAAATCCTAGTTATTTACATAACCTCTTAGTCATGCGTTATTGAGTGTACGTCAATTATAATTTTTCCTTCATAGAACAATAATATAATTCACCTGTCAAAAACATTTTTCAGAATGTGCCAGGCAAAAGGTCAATATGGAACACATTGAAATTTTGGCATCAACAGATAAAAGTGAAAAACACCTATTAACTTTAGAGGCTCTGCTTATTAGAGAGAAAAAACCTTTTTTTAACACTCAAAACACTTAAGAAGACTACAAAAGTAGAACACTAGGATTTCTTTCTGATAGTTGTATTATAATTGTCTTTATGCACTTACGTGAAACTCACCATTATGGGATTGTAACTATAAGTTACATGTACTTAATTTATTTCCACAGATGCTGATGATGGATGTGTAATCCGAACAAATTAACATTGAATTCAAAAAATGTTCTATGAACTTCGTTGGCTCCATAATAATATAATAGTATAATTCTATGTGTTTTTCTATGATTTGAAATGTTCTCGATGATCACATAGACAATCACTTTTTGTGAAAAAAGCCTTCACCATTGAGTAAGCGGTTACTTGCTCTTTGTGCCTATCTCCTATATCATTCACGAAGGGCTGTCGAGAATCTTCGACGAGCCAAGTACAGCCTAACCATACTCCACCCTAAAAGGGAAATTTTACAATGCTGTGCGCGCTCCGACCTTCCTAATTTTGTCTACGTGGTCCCCCTCTAGACGGCCCCTGCTTCAAGATACCAGAGAGTCCATATCCTCTAAAACCTTCTCTGGTGAAACTCATAACAATTAAGATGATACTCCACTGAAATGTAAGGTACCCTGTTTTAAAATGCAATAGCACTTTACAAGATGTAAAATAACAATTGACCCCCCGCCCCTGTGAAGGAGAAAAGTGGTGCATTTAGTGATGTCCGTTTTATTGTCTGATGAATAAAATCAATAGAATTAGACAACACACTTTTTGATTTAAGATAAAATATTGTTACACTTAAAAGCCCTAAGGAGCAGTTGTGTCACCATGAAAGAACGCCATTTATTACATTTCAATTAGTGACGCAAAGAAGAAAAGCTACTGTGAATTAAATATCTATGTAATAACTATGCACATTTTTTGGAAGCATTGAGGCTTTGTTGCGAGCCATGCCTGTTCAAATTTGTACCACGTGCCTCGTTCACCCGACTTTATTATTGAAATCAGTCATACCTCTCTGTATCTCTCATATAGACTCTTCTTCAAACAAAATAGAAAAGAAAAGACAGATAAAGATACTGATGTGAGAGCGTAACTAAATATGATAGGTATCCAGGACGACCCTGTCACAGCCATCAAAGGTCCCATTATGGGTGACATAACCAGATTGGTTAGGGGTATCATCATTCCCATCAGAGACATTGCTTTCCCTGAATGACTGGATTTTTCTGAAGATGATGTCAATAACCGATCCATTTCTTCTTGAACATACTTGTTGGCAAGCACAAACGGTACAGTGAACACACACGTTCGGAAAACGCCATTCGCTATCATCGACAGGAAGAAGAGCTCTTCTGACTTCAGGGTAAGGAACGCTATACCGACGGCAAGAGAAAACATGTTGCATATCATGAAGTAAATACGTTCTCCGATCAGTTCGAAAAGTTTGATGTTGGTTGAGGTTGCGATTAAGTATGACATGTACATACATAGGCTGCCGAGGGCTGAATTTCTTTGACCTTTCTCGAAGTTAGAGTATGCTTCTGTGCCCACTTCAGCATAAGGATCACCGTGATACACACCTACTGTCAATGCGTTTGATACAAACTGACCGAAAGAATTGTTTGCGGACACTGCTAGAAAACAGGAGATGCACAGCACCACCAACCTTTTATTCATGAAGATTGACCACGTACTAACATCTATTGGTGTATGTTTATTTACACCAAGTATCGGTGACTCCTCAGAGTGCATTTCTTTACTCACAAGCTTATGTTTCTCTGTTTTGACCTCAGTGTTAAGGTTGTCTGTTTCAGGCGTTTCAAAGTGTTTTTGTTGTTTTGCTCCTAAACTTCTAGCCGTCAAAATAGTGCATGACAAAGTAAATCCAAGCATTATTATTTGACCGATAGAGAAGACTAGCAGCATGGCAGCCATGCCGTCGACGTTAAAAGCAGACTCCAGAAAAGTAGGGATATCAAAATATCCAAGCACGGACATAGAAGTGCCTCCAGATGCTGTCATAAAAGTGACCATGATAAGAAGGCCAGACTGGTCTTGTTGGGAAACATGATCCACAATGTACGCCCTCATGATGGGAGAAACTATGAGGAAACCGAGAATTATGAAGGCATACGCCAGTATTGCAAGGACGCCTGCTGTAGGTGTATCAAACAAGTCAGTACTAGCCATATTTACATAAGTTACATTATTACTTGTGTTTTGCTTTAAAAACTGTTCCGCTCTGCCAGAAGTTTGAAGTTTAAGCAAAGACGACGCTAACAGGAAAGTATATCCAACAGAAATCACTAGCATAGATCCAATAGTTGCAAGCATCTTGCGTTGTCTAGGATGGCTTCCTATGTCTACTAAACTTCCAAGTAGCGGAAGTAGAATAAATCCTAAAAACCCTGAGATCGTACTACTTGCGGACACAAGAAAGACAGGTACACCCAGGTATTGTTGGCTTAGTGTCATGTAGATTTGAACAAAAGCACTAGCGCTCCCCAAACCGAAAAATGCCATCGTCAACATAATCTTGTGTCTCAAACTTGTCTTAGTGTTGGTGGAAAGGTCTTCATAGTGTTGAACTCTGTCATGATTTTCTAGACGTGATACAAGCTGCACTGACTTGGATAACGTGAGAGATGGCTCCATTATATACTTGGTGTGCTGAGAACTATATCACTCTTTTCAAGGGTTTCTGAGGACCAAGATAACATTCATTACAACAGGAAGTACACTTTTATTTCATATAAATAACTAACTTAACAAAGAGTTGTCGGAGGTACTAGCAATGATATGAATATAACTCAATATATATCATTGAGTAAATCTTTTCACCTTTCAGCTTTCAAAACAGGGTATGTAAGGAAACACAACGCGAAAAAAAGAAAATTGTTTCGATATGAGTTTAACAGTATATGCATAATTTTTTCACGGATTTACAAAATCTCGTATATGACAGCAAAGTGCGTACGTTAGATATGTCCAGGGCCGCAGAGAGGGGGGGGCAGCCGGGGATTTTGCCCCGGGCCCACGGCTCCGAGGGGGTCCAGGATGGCCCCGAAGTGTCCCAGAGAACCCAGTAAGAAAAGAAGAAAAGGGGGAAGATAGAGGAAATAGAAACAAGAAGAAGGAAAAAGGAGAGGGGAAAAGAAAGGGGAAAAGAAATGAAAAAGGGAGAGAAATCGGAAACTCAAAAGGTCTTAACGCTCAATAACTCCTGTTTAGGGCAAGTTGCGCTTGGGCCCCTTTCATTTTCTGCTCCTTTTTGGAACTATGATACTCGGGGCTCCTTACTATGGAGTATTGATCCTTTGGGCCCTCTACATCTGGAGCTCTACACTTGAGGCCCCCAAAAAGCGCGTATAAGAAAACGAGAGATACAAAGAGGTAATAATGTGCCGAGATCTTTGCACCCTTGGTGAAAATATCTCCAAAGAGTAAGAATCCTCCCCCACTTATAGCTCTAAAAATCCCTATTTAGCCTCTCTTTGTTATTTTTTCCCCGCAGACTCCTCTAAATAAATTTCTAAAATGCACCTTTTCCTTGCACTTCTTCCGCAGACATCCCTAAACAAAGCTTTAAAATGCACCTTTTCGTTCAATTTCATAGCACTAAAATACACATTTCAGCTTTCATTTTTTAAATCCCCAACGGCCTTCTTAAACTTGGCTAAAAAACAAGGTACATTGTATGTATGGCTTTAAAAAAATAGCATTCAATGCAGTTATCTATTTTGTTACATTACTTGTGTGTACATGATACTCGTTATAGTGGATTAAGTATACTGATACGTTTTCAATAGTTATTTTGTTGTTTTTATTTGTGAAAGTGATTGAAAAATTATTTTTTTTAATCTTTAAAAATGATCCCAAAAAGCACTAAAATACACATTTTGTCATCGATTTTTCAAAGTTTTCCGGGGGACAAACCCCAAAACCTCTATTGAGGCTCGGGCGTAAAGCGCCCGCCAATTGTTAAACTGTGCTTGGCTCCCCCTCCCAAAAATTCCTGGGCCAATCCCTGAGATGTTTGGATCGGCGTTGTTTCTTAAGGGGGGGGGGATTCTTTGTATTAATGTTTATGCATATGAAAATATGTTATGCATTCATAATAATGTATGCTCTTTGTCTCGCCCGCCCCCCGCCAATATCACAAGATGTTAGGATTCATCCCCCACCAGTTGCCAGAATTGCTTTAAAATGCACCATTAAGTTTCGGTATTTCAATTTTTTTGCCTCGCTGCGCTCGGCTTGTTGCATAGTACTCCCACCAAATATTCCCTGCTACATTTTTAACGACAAATGGCGATGCAAATGACGAAATGTAAAAGTCAATTAACTCTCATATATTTTGGGAATAAATGCATGTGGATGTCCATCATCCCCCTCCAGCGGCGAGTACCAAAACTGCTTTAAACTGCATTTAGCTTCCATATTTCAAAATTTTCACTCAACAAGTCCTTGCTACCCCCTTATGAACGAATCCAATTGCTGAAGAAAATGACCACTGTACGAGTCAATTTACTCTCATATATTTTTGAAAATCCTGCGGATGTTCATCATCCCCGCAACGAGTACCAAAATGTCATTAAAAAGCATATTTTAGCTTCCAAATTAAAAAAAATTCCGAATCACTCCGCTCGGCTTATTACATAACCATACCCACCAAAAACTTCTTGCGACACCCCTGATGAACGAATCAAATTGCCAAAGAATGTGACCACTGCACAAGTCAATTTACTCTAATTTATTTTGGGGATAAAATCATGCGGATGTCTATGCTAGTCTGCCCCTCCAAAAAAATATTTGCCCCCAAATGACTTCCTGAGTACGGGCCTGCTTTGTAGGTGTTATTGCATGTTTTATTGTCCTAGTAGCTAAGCAATAGGTACTTGACAATAACCACGGTCATATATGTATGCTTGGTATACATTCATCATGCTCCTGTTAAAACTGCTGTGTTCCTCTTAGAAAATAATAAGGAAATATTCACATAATATTATGTCATCGGTTTGGAGGAGGGAGGTCACCTGTGATGAAGGAAGTGACTTTTAAAGAGTAAATAATAATCACAAAGAATGACATAGAGGAAGGGGTGTGGGGGTAAAACATCAGAAAAAATGGATGACATTATATGGGAACAGAAATAATTGAAATATATTTTTTTAAATGCCATTTTATTCTTAAGGAAAAACGGGATAATCTGTGTGTAGGGATAGATTAAGGTATGGTTGCCCCGGGCCCACGGAACCTCTCGGCGGCCCTGCATATGGTTACACATTTAAAGAAACTAATAATTTCTTGCTAAATCGTCAATGGTGTCATTGAAATCAATTGTTTTTGCAATCTCTGACTCAATTGACAGTAGTGACAGAGCATTGTTTGATTCATGGTGCCTCTTAGTTTGTTTTTACAATTAATAATGCAGAAAGATGCCGCTTTCCCTCACAGTAAGGGGAAAATGTTTAGGGCCACATACACACAGGGTTCCAAAAAGAAGCCTTACGCCACATTAAAATTTGAAACACCAACCTTACAATGAAAAAGACAACCTGGCAGAAAATCATAGTTTAATGTGTAAGATAATAAGTAGGAACATTATTCTAATGGTTTTAAAGAGCTATGATATAGGGGTCTGGGAAAGAAAATGACATTTAAAGCTAGGTTGTGCATATTAGAGCTATGTTAGGGGGTTCTGGGTAAAAAAATGCCCAAAATGGAAGCTAAATGGGTCATAATGGAGCTATGTAAAGGTGGATCTGGGTAAACATTTGGAAAAATGAAGCTTAATGGTGCATTTTTTAAAAAGGAGCCTAGGAATAAATTGAAAATTAAAGCAAGATCTTGCATTTTAGAGTTTTGTTAAGGGGGTAGGAAGTCTATTGAAATGGAAGAACTTGGAAGAAGTAACAAATTGCCTCTGTAAGTTTGATTTTTCTTACTTCCAGCCCCTTCCTTACAATGTTCTAGCCTTCCTTACGGTCACATTTAGCAAACTTTCTGGAACCCTGATATTTGGAAATAAAGACTTTAGAAGGGGAGCGGGACCCATCTAAAATGAAGGGAAGTCCTGTCTAGGAGGGGACCCCGTCTTGAATGAGGGCCCCCTTTTAAAATGTTCTTTGTTTAGAGGAGGCATCAACTCTCTTCAATTTTTCTATTTCGCTTATTAGTATTTTAATGTCTTCAGTTTTTTCTCTGCATTATATTAATTCGGTGCTATGTGTTTGATAGTTTGTATGAAGCTTTTTACATAGATGGTTGCATATGTGCAATGTGTGAGATTACATGTTCCCGCATTACAGGGGCCTTCAAGTGATACATCCTTCATGAAACGCAGTTATCTTAACTATACTGTCGGCCAAAAGTTACTCGAAACACTATACACATTTTTAGATTATCAAACGTTCACTAAAAGTGACAGAACCGTCTTGAAATCTCGTTATAGATTGTTTTTACATATGTTATTATTTTGTCACAACAATTTTGGCTAGCTGAATTCTTCAGTATCATTGTTAAAATCTCTGACACCAAAACAATTAATTTATTGAAAAATGTATGAGAAATATATTTACCTAAAGGGCATCACCACAGTATTGAACACAACATTAGGGTGTTAAGCAGTTAAGCGGGTGGGTAGCGAAAAATCTACCCGGGTACTACCCCATCCGGATGCTGAATACCCCAAATGGGTAGTTCGACTGAACTACCAACCCACTACCCTACCCGGGTATATGCAAGAATTTGTCGAAATACCCCACTCGAGTAGTGTAATGTAATAGACTCTCTATTCTCTGTTTCAATATCAATGGCTGTCAAGAGAAACTATCTCTGTTGAACTAAAACAGAATGTTTGTTAAATACAATAGAAGTCAAGCTTATAGGTTGCTAATAAATTCATATGGAGTTTTATTTCGTCTAGATGGAAGGCTTGGCATCATCAGAGATTCTGTAAATATAAAATTATAACACTATAAGTTATAATACCATACTTGTTTGAAAAGATAGAAAAAATGCAATATTTCAAGTATCACAATAAAGCATAGTTCAACACTTAGATGGTCAATGTTCTACTTCTATATTCATCTTTAGTGTTCAAGGAAGGCCTAAGTTGATCAATAGAAGAATATATATATGTCCTTTTCACCAAGTTCAGTTTTGCAATCCTGAAAGTGGGTCTTCACAGGACCTTTTGTTGAAGCATGCTCTCTGAAGCGACATTAGAGACCGCGCGCATCAAGCGGGATTTGACGCCAAACGTCAGCGATAGCGACATTGTACCCAATACCGCTTCCGCTGAGAGTTTACAATGTCGCTATCGCTGACGTTTGACGTCAAATTCCGCTTGATGCGCGCGGTCTCTAATGGAACTGGCGGCACGTCTGACCAACATAGCACATTGTAGACATGTTATTTTATAAAAAAAACATTGCTTCGGATTGTTATTTTAAATGAGGGCTTCATAGATGGCCTAGATAATGTTGGTTAAGGTTGTTGTTTTGATTATCCAGGCACTATTGTTAACTGATTAAGCCATGTATCAGTGCTAAGATATGATGCAATT
>JAUUEB010289355.1:0-12983 GCA_032362205.1 Clione limacina
GGCCGATTGTCACCAAACGCTTAACCACACATCTGATAATTGCTACCAACATTTTGTTTCAGATCGATTGAGTCAAAACTGTGGCTGTAATCCCATTGCATACACACACAGGCAGCCAGCCATGAAAAAATAACTAAACAGATTTTGAATTATATTATGTAGATAACAGACCACTAATTTGGATACTTAAAACAATGTTTTTTTTTAAAGCACGACTAAAACACTCACTCTTCTTATCATATCAACGAAATGAAAACCATATGTCATTCTAAAGCAAAATAAATGCTTGACAAGGAATTGGATGACTTATAGGTCAAACTGGGAAATCTTGTTGAAAATTATCTGACCAATTCATATGTTTAAAGATGTTTCATTGTACGCTCCATGTGTTAAACCTTTTTTTTCAATTTAAAGTACACAAACTTGTCACGTGAAATAGTTACTTTCGTTATGATAATGGATTTACTGACCAGAATAAGAAAATGACACAAGCCTTGTTCTCTCTATAGCAGGCGCCCATCGTCCCCACATTGAATGTAAACAAGGAAATGTCACACCCTGTTAGATGTACACAAATAATGTCTTAATAAGAGAATGACGCTTCAAAATAACATCAAACATTCAAATGTTCACTATATATATGCAGCTTTTACATAGCATAGGTGTCAATATGACGCATTCAATATTAGAGAAAGGCACCCTATTAGAATGGAAGAATAAATGTAATGAATACATTGGTCCTTTCTATTGAAGCGTTAAATATCATTGTTGGTTTTGTTTACTAGTTTTCTACATTTTACACTTTGCACTTTACGCATTTAATGTTTTCTATCACATGTTTTATTTTAAATTTACTTCAGTCAACCAGCCCTCATCAATCTTGTGAGTCATAGGAGATTAGTTTACAAAACCAACCATGACATAATTGGTCATCAACTTTTGCATTTCAATACCTAGGTTACAACAAGTGTCATTCACTGCATTGAAGTGTTGTACAAAAAGTCACTTAACTATTGTGAGAAACTGTATTAATTTGTAAATTTCTCAAAAGGTCACGAAAAGTGACAGGAACGTCTTAAAACGTCGTAATACAGTTTTCTTACATACGTGATTGTTTTGAAAAAAACAAAAAAATTACGGATAAAAATGCCGAGTCAGGTGCTTTTGTAAAGGGCTTTAAATGATCAACAAACTGAGATAGTCACAATGTATTGCATTGTCAAGTGGCGTTTTTTGACTATCTTGCAATTTCAGTATCAATAAAAAAATATATACATCTCAAAATTGACAACAGAAACGGAATGCCTGTATTGAAATACCCCCATGCTTTGCATGTCTTATTCAATGTATTTGACTCTAAAAAGCTCCAACGTTTATCAATCAATATGATAACATTGATGGCATTGCCATATCAATCAAGGGAAATCTACAACACTATACAGACCTGGGCGACCCCCATTATGGCTCTCAACGCGTACACAGCTCTATAGTCCCATCTTGCTGCTCCTGGTAATGCCAACGTGGCAATTGCTGTTGCAAGGACGCTATAGCCTAGAACACGTTTCCCACCAATCCGACCAGCAAGCCACCCGCCCGGTACCTGTAGTACCAAGTAGCCATAGAAAAAAGATGATAACATCATAGACTGGGTGGACTTGTCCCAGTCGAATTCACCTTCCTGGAGACAAAGACATAAACTACATGTTAAGTATCAATCATAGTGTTATCTTAATAATGAGACTGAAAGTGTAATTTTTTATTTGTTTAAGAATGTACATGTGCATGTGTTTGTTAATTTGTGTCTTTATTTATTTTGTTTGTATGCATAGGGATAATACCTGACCTACAGTTTTGACTCAATTGACACGAAACTTTGATATGTGGTAGACATACAAGAACATACAGTTAGGCTTTTGGTATACATATTACAGTCTTGTTTTTTTCCCCAGTCTACAATTCATTATTTGTAAACTATCGGCACACTTAAAATGGCATTCTTACTGATTTTAAGCTATAGCCCGCACTTTCGAGTTGAGCAGTAGAGTCGAATTTCAAAACCATGCATTCCTAGGCAGTGTGGATCCGCTGAGCACAATTTTTGCATTGATCGGAGTGAATAGAAAATAGAAAAGGTTAATATGTGGAGGTGTTATTATATGCTTATCCGCGCAGTGTATTTCCACGAGTGACGTTATATTGTATCTTGAATAAGTGATATGTGTAAATTCCTACGACAAGGTGACGAAGTCTAATAATATATATGTCGTTTGACTAAATAAGTTAACTGATCAATAATTATGATCAAAAGCTAAAGGTATATGAATAAGAGGAATGTTATTTAAATAAAAATATGTTCTTAGCACTCACATTTGTTGAATTTGACTTTTCCGATACACACTTGGGGTTGTAGTTGCTCGTGTCATTGTCTGAACTGGTGTCATTATCATCTTTAACCATGCAGACAATAGCTACACTCATGTTAACTCTAAGGGAGTACACAAAGAACACGCCTACCCAGGCTGCATAGGCTAGAATCCATCGTTTTGATAGAAGAACAGGAACTGGTTGGAGATTAAAAACATTACTTTAATCAGAATTTCGGAATCTATCCACATTAAAATTGCCGAATTCGTTATCATTACTTATCTCTATTAATTTTGGAATGCAGTTTTTGCTCCAGTTCTTGGTAATTAAAACTATTTAGATAGAATGCTCGATTTGATAGTTTCAGTAACAAAAACATTCGTGTGTAAGAAGTAAATATCACATCATCATAGGAATTATGTTAAAATAGATAACCAAAATCTAGCGCTCATAACATTTTACTTCAATCTTTCTCTGGTAGAAGTGGATAGATCTGTTTGATTTAACCATTCAAGCATAACACATAAATCCAATACTGTAATAACTTGTTAATGTTAGGAGAAACGAAATTTTGCTTTAATTTGATAGGAGTTTTTCGATTTTTTTCAATCTCAAGATTTCGAGAAGATTATGTACTTGTTTTCGTTTTTGTATCATCTTTTTGGAATTAAAGTGTTTGTAATGATACAGATGACATATTAAAATAGTGCATTTCCCTTATAATCACATTGAGGTTATAAGCATATGCTAGCTAATTGATGTTTCTGGTCGGTAGATCTAAATCTTGTGACTTGCCTCCCCTTGTGTACAGTATCCGTGTGGTTTTTGCTGATTTCCCTGTGCGTTACTAGGTGGCTTAACATAATCCGCTTGTTAAAACTTGAAATGACTAAAGACCTTATTAGGTATTGCTATACCCCTAGATTGTACCTAGCAATATAAATCAATGCATACAATCAAGTAGCTATATTACTATAAACATGCGTTAACATTGTCATAATTTGAGTGAACATTTAGGTTTACTATGTCAGACTTTCAAGAAAGATAACCAATTTTCTAAAAAAGATAGGATTAATTCATTTATACCTCCTTTAGCGGTTTGATCCTCTACAGCTTTTTCATCTATTGCTTTTGTGGCTGTCATCTTTATTTTTGTTCAAAGGTCTGATCGTTAAACTGATTCCTTATAGAAATAGAAATAATATCATGGTGTATGAATTATTGACATAAAAACACATACCATTCTTTCAGTAGGCAATGCAAACATTGATATATAAAGGCTTGAAGTAAATATCTCAATGGGTAATCAAGTTAATTTCCTTGCTTAATCCCCCCTCTTAATGAAGCATCTTTCTCTTAATTATTTCTATCTTAGAATACCGTAGCTCCCTTAAATCATCAGAAGCAGAATGATTGTCTTGTTTTCCTATACAGTCTATGTCGCTATCAGTATTTTGTTTTGTTTTAGCTGTGTGGCATTTAGTTTTTGTAAAACGGTTATCGCTTCACACAGTTTGTATATTTAAATGACGTTTTATATCATGATGACCCTTCACAGCTGTGCATAACTGTAAAACCTCGCCTAAACTACGTTGGAGATAAAACAAATAATATGTTACAACTTGTTTTAAAAAATGGATTTTTGATTGGATAACAGCAGACCTTTACAGGAAATGTTCAAACAATGTTACTTGACTGTAAAGAGAATATATAACATAATACAAATCGAGCCAATACATTTTAATTGAAGAAGTAACTGTCATACTTAGTTTTACGCATGGTTGCATAGTACTCATAGTGTATTTCATTTCTAGAAGATGTATAAAAATTACTGTTATAGGGAAGCTATTCTAAAGTAAAACATTGCTTAACACAATGTCTATGGGTATAAGTTGTGATTCTGAACATAATTGAATTATTTATTCACATTTTCTGTTTTCTTATATGATATTCATATACCTATAAATACAACTAGTATCTGCATTCTCATATGAATTAAGGATATGTATATTACATTTCTAGATAAGACCCACATTTGTTTAAGATGTATCAAGTAACAATACGTGTTTTTGCTCATATATCGTCTTATTTTCTCTTTTAATGTTTCTACATTCAAAGTTTGATAAGGGCATTCTAGTATTTATAAGTATTTATTAGTACGACGTGCGTTTATACAGCACATAATTACAAGTACTTGTAGATGCCCCGTTCTCCGAACGTGTAAGACAGATTTAAGACAGACAAAAAATAATGATGAAGAACAATAAAAAAAAATCCTTCCAACGTGGGGCTCGAACCCACTACCCCGAGAATAAAAAACAAATCACGCTATAAGCTCAAAGGTATATAAATTCCACACACGAAAGCAAAATAATTCGAATACCATAAATACTTAATTTAGTAATGATCTACATAGAATTATTGTTAAACATTATTTTTTGCTTTATAAGATTACATAAACTATAAAAGTATCAAGTCTTTATTTGAAATTATAGGCTTCTAAATAAACTTGATAGAAACTCCTATTTTTAATATCAATGATAATTTATCAGCACAAAAATACACTATATTTTAATGTTTTGACATGATAAAGGGCAATATATTTTTGAACACACATTTTTATATACATTTTTTATCAATGAATATAATATTTTTATATAGATTTTTTTTCTATTTTGTCTATTCAACATAAAGTTAAACATGCCATGTGTTAAAAATCTGATTTCAAATGTACTTACCTGGGTTATCAAGACAACATAAAAGTTCCACAAACACAAGTTAAAAGGTTTTACGTTGTACTGATGCCCTTTTCGCCCCAGGAATGAGCTTATCTCCTTCTACAACACTAGACGTATCGTGACATATATTTATAATCTCTTATTAATACATTTATTTTCTATGTCAATGTATGACTTTGGAACGTCCTATGATAAGAGAATAACATATGAGGAAACAACTTGATAAATGACAGTTGACAAATAGACCTTGCAACTGACAACTTTATCTTCTTCCTGTTCGTATCTTCCCTGACCCTTATTGAAATAAGGCCTCATACCTAGTAGTATAGTTTTAAGAATAGTTAGCATAATAAGTAGAATTTTAGTCTAGTTATTTTTAAGTTGGACCTAGAAAAATTGCGCTCAACGTTTTTCTTCATATTTCATCTCTCCATGGTTTTTATGTAAACATATCAAAAGGTTTAGACCTTGTGGAAAATCGCCATATTTGTATAATTCAAAATGGCCGCTGTTAACAGGCGCGTAGCCAGGGGGACATGGGGGAATCCCCCCAATTTGTGAACCAAAGTGCTCTAAATTCGCATCATTTTAACTAATCTTAAGATTCTGGCCATTGATTTGATACTATCCAAGGTTGTTTCAAAATCCTGACTACGCTTCTGGCTATTACAAATACATAAATATCACATACAACTTCTTGCGTAAGAGGGCTATGTTATGATATTAATCGGTACGCTAAATTGGATATCCAAAAACGAGTTCAAAGACATATTTCAAGCATGTCATTGACACACGTATGATGTTTAAAATAATCAAAATTTCACACAAAAGTAACATTGATTGAAAATCTTAAGAAATAACTTTCGTAACTTGCTATTTAATGATATTTGAAATTATTTTTAAGATGATTGACAATCTGTTATTTTTTCCTCTAAAATTAACATAAGGTTAAATTAATATTAAGCTAACAAGCTTCAAATTAATACATATGTAAATTAAAAGAGAATCTGTTTTTTTGTTGATCCTTAAGGAAAAAGACACACAATCTTGTGATCACCAAAACTATGTGCGCATTCAAAAAATGTTTTTGAATGAAAAGTGACACCGTGACGATTATACAAATGTATTTTGTTTTGCACTCCGATAATTAGTTCCCGGGTTATGGGTATAGCTCGACCAGTGACGTCATTAAAATGATATATATTTAATTCATACTAGTAGATGCCCCGTTCTCCGAACGTGTAAGACAGATTTAAGACAGACAAAAAAAATGATGAAGAACAATAACAAAAAAGATCCTCCCAAAGGTGGGCTCGAACCCACGACCCCGAGATAAAGAGTCTCGTGCTCTACCGACTCACCGCTAAACGCAGGAGGGAACAGTCAACGACGACGGCTCTATTTTTTAATCTTTAATGACGCAAAAAATAGGCTTTAAATCAAAAAAATAAATATCGCAACACGATCCGCAACACATAGAACTATAAGAAAAGTATCACTTGTTGATCTAAAACTTCCTAGGAAAAATGTGTATAGACCCTCCGTTTTTAACTTTCCTAGCTCCATTTTAATAAGATGTCTTAGTGACTCAAAGAGAAAATACGTCAGGTCAATATTCTTAAGCTCCCACACATGAATGGCGATACAGCATTAGGCAGCAAACAAGGTTTTTATGCTGATCACTTAAACACAGTTTTATCGTTGATGAATGTATGCCTCTCTCTATATATATACATTACCATTTCACGCGAGATATATTGACAATTATGATTTATGTGCTACTCATCTCTTACTTCAGCGTCTAAGTTAACAACGTTATACAAAACAGGTATGTGGTTCGGTAAGTTATTGCCAGCTGTCATTTTTCTATATACAAATCGTCGAGGTTATACAATCTAATTGACTTTTTGAAAGTTTATACTATTACTTAACTGTTGGGTAAAATGTTATGGTTATTATCAAGATTTAAGAATATCACATACTATCTGAACAAAAATATTTTCTTTCTCAAAAACGTTTTGTTTTATAAAAAGTTAAACGAATTGATAAAAAAAGCTTACAAAAATAGATTGTATGCTTGATTAGTGAGTACACAGCATGTCCAACAATTCTTTAAGAAATTAATGTTGTGACTTACAATTAAACGGTTTCAGTACTGTTGCTCTCTCGTAAGAAATTCTGCAGTGATCTAAATCTTTAAAAGCGGGAATTACCAAAATTTCACACGAATAATAGATTAATCTGTGGTCCAATCAGCTTAAAATTAATATATAAAACAGTGTTATAGAATTCTTCACAAATTTCAAAAACTGATTATTTTAAACAAAATGTTTTACTCTGTGTAACATTCTTTTTTTGTCCAATATTTTATGAACATCCTAGATGAAGAACCCTGCCTCGTCCGAGAAGGAGGTTCTACCAGAGGAAGAAATAAATAAGAATTGGCATGGTCGTCCCCCAAAAAGGTAGTAACCACCCTCTAGAATAAACATTTTGACCCCAGGGCGTCTAATTTTGCATCTCATATTGATGCTTTTTCCTGATATAGATGAGTAAAAGAGATTAAATGGTTAAAAAAAACTAACATTGTGACGTCATCGTTGAAATTTGCGCAATTACCTTATTTCCCCATCGTTTCCACGTACACTTGAGTGAAGATCCGTTGATGAATGGATGATTTTTGCCTGGACAACCAAATTTAAAAAAATGAAAAACGGAGAAAACATAGTTTAAAAAATAAAGAATCTCAACGTTCTTGTTATATATTTCTTCTGGGTCATAACCCCACTTCCATGCAAGATTTTGTAAAGATTCGTTGAAAAATTCCGACTTTTCCTGCACAAAGTCATTTAAAAAAATGACTAATAAGGAATTATACATATTAAAAATACTAACATTAGTTTGTTGTGTCGTCATCGTTCAAAATGTTGCAATGAAAATATTCGGCTATCGGTTCAAGTTGATGAAAAATTTAGTGAAGATCCGTTAGACAATGGCTGACTTTTTCCTGCGGACACACAAACTGACACACAACTACACACAAACTGACACACAGCTTCACGCAAACTGACACACAAACTGACACACATCTACACACTCCGCCTTATTAATATAGATGATTTAAATAATAAAAGAAGGCTTATAATCAGGTATGAGGAAAACTATGAAAATTTACCATCCAATATGGCAGACAGTTTCTGAAATTTACCAGCCAAAAATAATTCTACCAGCCAACAAAATTTTAATGAATCTTACAGGCGCGTAGCCAGGGGAAAATGGGGAAAAATCCCCCCATTTGATCCAAAGTGCTCTAAATGTGCACAATTTTTACTAATAAAAAAAACGCCGGCCATTGCTTTGATAATATCCAAGGTTGTCCCCCATTTCAAAATTCTGACTACGCACATTAAAGTCAGGCGCGTAACCAGGACTTTGAAATGGTGGGGGGGGGCATCATTGGACAATTTCAAATCAATGGCCGCGAAAAGGCCGAAATTTGTGAAATTGGTTTAAAATGATACAAATTTTAAGCATTCAAAAGCGTATTATCAAAGCAATCGCCGCGAAGCTGCCGACATATTTGAATTTGGTAAAAACAATGTGTATATCTAGTGAATTTTGGATCTCAAATAGGGGGACTTTCCCCCATGTCCCCTAGCAACGCGCCTAACTAAGGTAACTCTGCCCGATAAACTACTATAAAAATAGTTAAATGAATTAAATATATATTAAAAAACGATCCAAACGAAAACACAAAACAGATGTTACAGGTTAAAATAATGTATCATAGTAATAATGTTGCAATCTAAAATATATCTAGGACGTGAGGAATGATCTACTTATCGTTTCCTTAACCTTTTCTTCTTTTCGTCCTTCTCTCAGGCCCGTACACAGGAAGTCATTTTTGGGTGGTCAAAGTTTTCTTGGAGGGACAGACTAGTGTGGAGATCCGCATGATTTTATCCCCAAAATATATGAGAGTAAATTGACTCGTGCAGTGATCAATTTATTTGGCAATTTGATCCGTTCATCAGTTGTGTAGCAAAGGACTTTTGTTTGCGGGCATTATGTAACATGCCGAGCGTAGCGAGTCGAAAAAATTGAAACATCAAAGCTAAATGGTGCATTTTTAGAGCAATTTTGGTACCCGATGAGGGGGGATGGAATTCCGCATAATTTTATCCTCAAAATGTATGAGAGTAAATTGACTCGTACAGTGGTCACTTTCTTTGCTAATGTGATCGTTCATCAGGGGTGTAGTAAGGGCATTTTTGTTCGGGGAGATTATGTAACAAGCCTAGCGTTGCGAGGCGAAAGGTTTTGAAAAATGGAAGCTAAATGGTGCGTTTTATAGCAATTATGGTTCTCGATAAGAGGGGGGGGGGGTGGTGGACGGGGGTAATGGACGTCCGCAATATTCTATTCCCAAAATATATGACAGCAAATTGACTCATACAGTGTTTATTTTTTTTTGTCAATTTCATTCTTTTATTAGAGGTGTGGTAAAGAACTTTTGGTAAGGGGATTATTTAACAACCCGAGCGTAGCGAGGCGAAACAAATTGAAATATGGAAGCTAAATTGTGCATTTTAAAGCAATTTTAGTACACAGTGGGGGATGTATCCCAACAGCTTGTGACATTTGGGAACGAGAATCAATATTAAGGAGGGCATTTTTTCCACCCGCCAATCTGGCGGACAGCTTTTGGATTTCACCCGCCAGGTCCGAATTTTACCCACATTTGGCGGAAAGGCGGGTTGTTTCCTTAGACCTGTTCACAATGTATTTTGCAATCTTGCGATCTATTTCAAACAGATCCGAGGTTGATTGATCGCTCCAAGCTAGTACGTCACAGAACTCTGGGCTAGTAGACACGAGTAAACACACTTAATCTGTGACAACCAAAACTGGAATCTCAATAAAAACTTGGGAACTACAGAAAGTAATGGCGATGTTTTCTTGTCACAGCTTGAATAAACTCAGTGAACCAATCACCAATATATTTTGAGGAGAGAATTACAATTCTTGAAGATTCGAAAATTGTAATACTCACGATTACAATCTTCTTTCCTCAAATCAAAAGTTCCTCTTTTAAACAGAATATTTTGACATTGATATAAGGTTTTGATGCTAATTGATCTTATCGAGACAACTGTTAAAACACCAACTATTATTTGAAAAATGAAAATTTAAAATTTAAACGCTCAGGCTCACACTCGTTTTCACCAATTAGTGCGCTGACCTCACAATGGCTTATTTGAGACAGCGTTTTAAGACTGTTCTTATTTCGAGATATTAAGTCCCTACAAGATTTGGAGGACATGAATAAGTAAGTAGTTTATTTGACATGATTAAGGTAAACTTCATCTGAATATTTTGTTTACCCTGACATTTTAAGATGGCCGCCAAAAAATGGAGATAGCCTCCAAATATGGACAAACGATTCAGAATTTTGGACATGTCAAAGAACAAAAGATTGGAAAAACTTAGCAAAACAGAGGAATAACCTGTATTTCATATCGAAATTATGTTCATTTATTTGTTTTCAATACATTGTGGCGATTTAACAAAGAAAGAACAAAAAATGTGACTGTGGATTTATTGTGGGGATAAAGCAAATAATGTTTTTGACAACAAATCCGTAACAAAGACAAAAATCGTGCACGTGCAGAAAACAATCCTTAATTGGAAATATATTTTTTGGTTCATAAACTAATTAATTTGAAAAGCTAAATATACCAGTTGCCAATGTTTATATAGAAATATTAATTTAATATAACAGTATTTGTTTTTTTATTAACACCAAATTAATGCAAATTACATACTTGATGATCAATATCTTTCTCTACATGACTTCCACTATCATGTATGTCATAATTTAAAGCTCGCCTTAACTGCCAAATGGCAGCAAAATTCACGAGAGAAACTGCTATCTAAAGGCCAAGGTTATATTTATGTTGTTGTGTTCAAGCATCCCCAGAGATATCAAAAATCCTCTCAGCACTGTTCAATTTATGTCTCAAAGAAAGAAGATTTCCGAAAGCATCGATGTTGTCATCTGTTCGAGCAGCTTTTGAGAAAGTCGTCTTGTTCTCAGTATCACCAAGTACCCTATCAGTCTACTTAGTGTCGTGAAGTAAATCATGTAGACACTCATCAACAGAAAGTAGCTTGACGACTTTACCCAAATCAATCTTCTTAGTGTTGTTTTTTCTATTGAATGAAGTACCCTTTATACACTGCTTATGTTGACCGTTGACTCAGAGTAGGCGATGATGTTTAAAATTGCAATTATATAAGACCACTGCATACAGGGACAGTTGTACTTGCCATCTCTAAGGCATTTTAGTTCTTACTCGATTTTTGCCGCTCTCTGTGGCCATACGCAGGTCAAATGGAAATTGTAACATCAATGGAAAGAGAGTGATAGTCATCAGGTTTTTTTCAATGAATTTGTTTCATTAAAGCTTAGATATTTTTTATTAATGACTTGTCAAATAATATTCTAAAGTTTTTACCCAACAAACTAAGGGTGCATATCAAAGAATTACCACTATAAGCAGTTAGCAAAGATATACTTTGTCGTAATGAAAGACTTGTTCAATGAGAGAAAAAAATTGATTGTCACTTAAGACACACCAAAGACAAATACATTCTTTTCATCACTACAAATCTTTAAGGTTTTCTTAAGTTTACATGAAGGTTTAAATTTTCTCACCGACACTAAGTCTCAAGCAGACAGTCAATCTTTGATAGAACACTTACGTAACCTCTGTGGTAAAATAATCCTGAATAGATTGGCTATCGATCGGCACTATAATTCAAAACTATTTACAAATTCACTCTTCAGAGAATCATTCAACATCTGCCTTATTATTAATTATATTTACTGTTTATATGACGTTAAGTATTTATTTTAAGCAAACATTAAACTATTCGGTAGAATTACATAGAAAAGTAAATCACTGGAATTGAATAGACATAAGAAGAGAAATGAATTACTTTGGACTCAGGTCTGATTTTGATAAATAACGAGGTCATCGTCTTAGATAGTCAGTCTAGTCTATGTCATACTGACCTTGTTATACGTGTAAGTAGTTGATGTTTTATTAGACTCAATGACCACTTATATGTTGATTATGTCTGTTTAAATGATTGATTGACTTTAATGTTGGCCAATTTTTATAGCAATCATCTTACAATTTCAGTTTAAATTTCACAAAATTTTTAATGTCATACTCGCCTTCTTACTATGAATGTATACTTAAAGGCTTGAGACGCGAAACAAAGAATACATTTTAAAAGTAAAAAAGAAAATTATACATTATACTGCTTTCTGAATATCTTATCGTTGTTTTTAATTATGTTTGTATTACAATATTATATATGCTATGTTTGAAAGAGGGTTGCATAATTAGGGGTCTTGGTGCCGGGCTAAATCTAAACAGCTGATATGTTCCTAGTTTCATAAGAGTCAAAGCAAGGTATTTTTCTTCAATTCACTTTTTAATTCTGATGGTATACACCTTAATGATTTCGTATATTCCAAGTTTAAGAAAGGTCTTCGTTCTGTTGTTATAACATAAGTATTTGTTATAGCAGTTAATTTTCTAATGGTAATCAGAAATGCTACAGATGTTTCGACTTCTTGGCACCAACATACTCACGGTTAAGGATTTACGCATTTGAACATTTTTTGTAAGTCAGATGATTGGGTCATTTCAAGACAAACAATTCTCGTCTCTGATTTATTTCTTAAACAATTGCGGCCATCACTTTTATTTTTTTTTTACAATACAGTAATGTACAGTAAAACCCCCATACAACATGATTTCTGGTGCAAGGTAAAAAGTCGTGTTGTATGGAGTTTCATGTTATATG
>JAUUEB010289466.1:0-12983 GCA_032362205.1 Clione limacina
ACTTTCCGGGGAGCATAAGTTAAAAAATAGATACCAAACCTATCTATAAAAGCAGCTAAATCCTTTGCTCTGTCAATGTTCATTAAAATTAAGTAATAGAAACCAAGTTGTAACTCAATTTAGTGAGTGAAAAAGGCCATAGAATCTACGTGAATTACATGGTGTTATATAGTAAAATACAGACCAAAATATTTATCTTCCTCTCACCTGAGAGATACACTTGACCGCTGATACCTGACATGCTTAAATCATGGTAGTATTACTAGAATGCCAATGAAGGAAGGTGACTCATTCATTGCTATGGATCTCACACTGATTGAACTAGTGTTAACTGTACATGGAGTATGCTGGGACCTTATGGCAACGATCAATTCCCCTGCACAGTTTATTTCCGAAGAGAGCAGAACAGAGCTGTTAGAAGAACTCCAAGGGTGTTTCATTACCCACATGTGGAAATTGATCAAGTCAGTGTGATTAGACGTAAAGCTCGAGGCCCAAAACTTGAGCAGCCACCTTGGTGGAACCCAGAAATTGAAACACTTTGGAAGGGACAATAGCAAGCGTTAAAAATATCTCAAATAAATATTCGGAGCGCAGAGTTGAGGAACAAGGCCAATACTTTCAAACATGCTGCTGATGCCGCCAAGAATGGGAAATATAAAGTGTTGTGTGAGGAGGTTACGGCTAACAGAGCACTGCACAAGTTTTGGATCCTACATTGGTCCATGAACAATAAAAGAAAAACAAAGACTATAACTGACTTTCAGATAGAAGACAACATGTGGGTGAGAACTAATGAAAATAATTGAGTTGCACTGTTCAGTCGCTATTTACAGCAGACCAGTCAGATTGATGAGAAAGAGGGGAAGGACATGTTAAAAAATCAGCAGATGCATTTCAACGAATATGCTTCAGGTCTAGACCTTGCACTAGATACAGTTAAGAAGGTCATTGAAAAGGCCAAAGATACTGTACCGGGCCAAGATGGAATCAGGAGTTATCACTTTAAGTATATGAGGGAAACTGAGATCAATGTCATCACAACGGTGCTAAAAAATAACCTTTTGAGTGGATACATATCAGAGGACTGGCTTGACAGTCATCTGGGGCCAGTCCCCAAACTTGAAAAGGATCCTAGCAAGATTGCATCATATCGCATAATAACAATACAGAATACAATTGGAAGGCTCCTGGAGAGGATAGTTGCCTATTTGGCGAATAAGAAGAGAACAATCTGTTACCTGCAACGCTAGGCATCTTCAGAAGAGGAAAGGGGGAATGCAGCTGTTTTGCCTTCGATTGTTTATGATGGGTTCTAAAGAGGAGATGAGACATTGGTGGTTGCACTTGACTTAGAAGATGCATACAAGAGAGTCCGTTTCAACATACTGATGTCAACAATGGTCAACATGAAGCTGAATCCAACACCTATTATATGGTATGGATTGAAACAGCAATGCTGAAGAGGAATTTAGCAATGCGACTCGGATCCTGGGCATCTGCAGTCATCATGATTACGCCGGCTCTATCGCCTGTCCTATTCAATATCTTCACATCAAATCAACTCGAGAGTCAAGGTATAACCCTCAGCTTTGCGGATGATGTGCTATTATATCGATCAGGAAAAGATAGGCAGGGAATTGCTGATGAAGTTCGATGAGAGCTGAACCGAATTGGTACCTGGTGCAATGAAAACAATGGGGAGATACACCGAAGAAAGGCTGATAACCTCTGGTGCACACTGAACAACCATGCAATAAAGTTGGTGATACCAGAAGTTTAAATCAATGGACAGGCCATCAAGACGGGGGAATCTCTAAGATAGTTAGGTTTGATTTAGGACAGAAAACGTCTGGGAATCAACACATTACAAGAATCATCACCAAGGCCAGGAGGGGCATCAATGCTGTGGAGGTCATGGCTAGGAATAATATGTCTCAGAGAACATTGCTACTGCTCCTTTAAATGCTGGTTCTATCAATGATTGACTACGGCTTGGGTATTTTGACACCCTCAAAGGCACATATCGAAAGACTTGATGTCATCTAAAATGAAGGCATACGAGCTATACTAGGTTGCACATGTGATACCTCTGCGGCAGTAATGCGCTATGTCCTGGGGTTCCCAGCCATGAGGAAGCGTCACAGACAGGCACAGGTTGTTGCATACCTGAAGGTGTGCGCAGACCCTCAGCATCCTCTACACCACAGAGTAGGCAGGGTAGTGGAGACCAGGCTTAAACGTGACACTGGATGGATGAACCAGGCGGCTCGACTGAGGCTATCAGGCGGGGACAAAGTTCGATCAAGATTGATGATGAGGCGGGGATGTTCATTCAAGTGTATATATCTCTTTTCGGTTGCAATGCACAAACTGTTGTTTGCTATTTATTTTAAGGTCCATGTTAGTATGCTATGGTATTTACATAATAAATTTGAGAATATGTAGGTTATTGTGTTTGTCTGTGGTTGTTGTTGTATGCCACGAGATAAAAGCCAAAGTTTTGAACCTAGTGAACCAACACTTTAGCAAATTATGTTCAGATATACCGATAAGTGCAATGAAGGTGTTCGTGAAAACTGGTTAATTGAAAGAAAATTAATAAGCGTGTTTACTATGTATTCTCTGTATGTGTATGATTATTATACAAGTTGTATATATACTCTTTTTAACGATGATGACTAGGCAAATAAGTTAATTTTGTCAATTTTCAGCAACTATTTTGTTAAAACGATTTAGCTAGCCCTCTGTAACTGGTGATATGTTGAATGTGAATAACTATCATCAGCTGCAATAAACATGAAAGTTTACACTGCTAAAACCTTGGTGGTAATACACTATTACAGTTACTAAGACACAAACTTAAAAGATACTTTAACTGATACTATACACTAATATAATCAGTAAAAAGGAGTTCTACGTGGCAAAGGGTCCAAAAAAAGAAAAAAGTAAATGATGTTATATATGAGTTTTTAAGGGGCCCTAGTGTTGGGGTAACTATACCCCCAAGTCTAGTATCCGGCTACGACTCATGTACATGACAGTGTTAATTAGAGCAAAGCTTTGACTTCAATGTATTATACTGCAATAATGCGATTTTATACCATTAGACCGGAAGGGAGACGATTTACTTAAATGAAACTAGGAATGAACACCAACTCATACACTAATATAAGCAGTAAAGCAAAGCTTTGATTACAATGTATTATACTGTAAGAATGCGATTTCATACCATTAGACCAAAAGGAAGACGATTTACATACATGAAACTAGGAATGAACACCAACTTATACAACAAAGTCTCCTTACAACCACATATTAACACAACAATAACATAACTAACCTAGCAGTAAAAAAAACATGCATATGGAATCACTGCTGTATCATTGTTCCTGAATTTTGCAACACTTCCGTTAAATCACTTATGTATGAAAACGCTAATTAATTATACTAATCGGTGAGTTGATAAATAACACATAAGCTGGGTTTAAATGTTAAACATTGCATGAAAATTAATACCAACTTGTCTCATTTGAATATTTGAAAATAATTCATAAACCAGAGATACAATCATGGAACATGTTAGAACAAATACATTGACAAATCAGTAAATAATGCTAAAGTTCAGGCGTCACAAATATGAAACTCATGTCACTAAGGAAGAAAATGAAACATCTCAAAAGCAGGATATGTTTCCGTAAACGTGAAGGATGTCTTCAGACGGAAGCCAAGTTCTGTCATAAAAACGAAAAAAGACCCTGACTACGCAATTGTTTTCTTCAGAGAAAGTTGTTGCTTTCCCATATCAGGAAGTCGAGGAGTCATTAAGGACTGGGTTATTGAATAGCCGTATTAGGTGATTAGATATTGACAATGTGATAGGACTTTAGTTGATATCTTACTTTAATTTTATTGTTTTGTTTTTGTTTTTTTAACATACTATTGATGTAGGCGGCATTTGTTAATACGGTCATTGTTTCACTTAAATATTAATCAATTGGTTCATTGTTTGATTGCTTAATTTACTATTATATTCTTATTGAATGATTTTTAATGATTTGAAAATACACATACGATTTTGAAATTGAATTATTATTTATTTATTGGTCTTTATAATTAGTTTTATATACGCTTATTCACTAACTCGCTGCATTATACTTCAACTTCAATATTTTTTCACGAATTTAATTATACAATAATTAAACATACTTATAAATTTTAAAAATGGCGGCAACATTGGATTTTTAAGCTACGTTGTGCCATGGATATGTTGGAGATATTTTGCTCTTACAGCTTGACGACACACTGGTTTGTATTTGCACAATTGCTGATAACAACAATTTAATTAGTTCATCTGTTTGTTGATGATTGGTGTTGATTTCAAATATGAAGAGAAACTGCATTCTCCAACTCCTTTTGATGTTGCTTTCATAAAAATATAAATAACATTTCTTAAATTGGCGGTCATGCTGACATGTCACCATATCGTGTTATACGTTTTTGATTCGAATAAAACGGTTATCTCTATATCTCTTGCTTTCATCTTCTCTTTTCATCTTTCAAAAGGCTTGACTTTGCCTCGTTGTTATATCATGTTTAACCTTTTTTCTTATACTGTTTTCAAGATTTAAATGTCATAAACTGTTTTATTTATATCATAATTATGTTGACCTACCAATTACTTTGTATAAGTATCAGTGACTAAAATAAACAATATACTGGACTCTTAGGTTTAACAATCCTTTTACACAGACCACCCAGAAATTAAGTCAATTTTTTCTAACATGGTCACCCTAGTCTAAACGTGATGTTCAAAAACATAGTAGGGGTGTTTTTTTTTATTCGAGTTCGTGACTTATTCTTGATTTATGTTAAAACATGCGTGTCAAGATCTCGTTTACGTTCAATTACTACGTCTTGCATACCCCAAACTTAAAAGAACGATATGATACCATATACAAATCCTGCAATCAAGGGACAGCACAATGTCAAAAAGGGAAACACAATACTAAACCGGAATACTTTAGTATTTTGTACATGACACATGTTAACATGGCATTTATATGTATTCGCAGCTATTAAAAAGTATTTGTTTATTGAGACTATTAAAACCATAAAAATAGTTATACAAAAAACACTTTAAAAAACACACATTTATTAATACAGTAAGAAGATTTTAATGTACCTCTGTTCAACCTCCGCCTTTCCAATTTCATGTTATAACTTGAAAAGGAATAAAAGATTAACAATGAAAAAATACAATCGCTCCTTTGCATTTTAGCTTATTAAATACTAGTAGATGCCGAGTTCTCCAACCGTGTAAGACAGATTTGCCAATTAGGGTAAGAGTAGTATTTAATATTTCTACTACATAAATGGAATGGAAAACGCAACAACGACGGCTAAAGGCAGGACGGGTAAACGCAACAATGACGGCTTAACACAGGACGGGAAAACTCAACGACGACGACTCCATTTTAAATCTTCAAGAACGCAAACAATAGGCTTTAAATCAAAAAAAATATCGCTATATGATCCGCAATACATGAAACTATAATAAATGTTTCACTTGTCGATCTAAAACTTCCTAGACAAAACGTATATAGAACCACCGTTTTTTTTTTACTTTCCTAGCTTCATTATAATAAAGATTGACGGGCCCAACAAATGAATGTCAACATATTAGCCAGCGGCGTTATAGGAAAGGTTCACGTAGCTTCAAAATCCTTAACGAAAAAACAGGTTCAGCCCTTGAGGCCTCACATGTGGCTGACAAATGACGGTCCTATCTGTTGATGATACGATATGATACCATATATAGATAGAACATATTAACGAGAAAAAAAACAATTTGTATTATTTCACAATGTTTTGCCGTTTATTAATGACTGTTATCGACGTCACGTGTTATATACGTGTCGATTACATAATCCTTACTAATGTAGTATTCCAAAATACTTTTAAATCATACCATCTTCCACATAACAATAGCACCTCATTCAGGTTATTTACTATAGTGTGATCAATACTAAAAAAGAATCTTTGAGAATTTTCTTAGAAAATAAGAATAGTGTTTAACTCAATAAGTGTTTGTTACAATTTATTTTGTTGTTAACACAACAGCCATCTTTCACCCATAGAACCTTTGACCAAACAAGCTAAATATAATGTAAAAACACTAAAAGCAATGCATTTTTTAATATTTTCTCTGTTAATATGACCTCAAATAAAAAGCCAACGCATCCGTTCTTGTATTGATTTCAGAACACAAATTGAGGCCGAAGACGGTCAGTAAATCACGCAACACCACCGCCCGACCCCATTTCTTTTTAAGCAAGTATGTATTGTGAGTATTAAGGCACTGGAGAGGTATGTATACATACACATCACAATGTATTTACTGTTTAACCCGTTTTTAATGGGACTATTTCGACTTTTAACATATACCTCTCTTTAAACGATAATAAATAGGTTAAATATACATTTGGAGGATCAATACGCACATGTCACTCTATTAAGAGTTCAAAAAGAAAAAGTCGGGTTCAATTGGTAAACAACATCAAATGATATCTGCTTTTTTCACTATTCCATTATGCTGGCAGCTGGAAAGTATCAAGATCTTCTTATATTTAGTATTTTTCACGCTCCATCTCGATACAACGATAATACGCGTTGGTTCTTTAGAAAACGTTGTCATATCTTTACGAACATTAATCATACGATAACCAACATAATGCAACATTTAATGGATTAAAAATGTTTTTAAAGTACAGTGACACAGACGTGGTGTGTAATTTAAGTTTGAAAGCAAAGTAAGCACTTGTGTACTCTTCCCATGCAAAGCTGAATCCCCGTTTGTGCCAAGCTGTTTTCCCAGATGTTAAAAAAATGCTAATTAAAAGCCGTGTCAACGATGAAATACGAAGAGCCAGTATACTTGCGTTTGGCACACCAACGGATGCCAGTATACTGGCGCTTAGCACGGAAAGAGTTACACCATTAAAGTGAAAACCGTATTTTTGACCCTTAAGAACGATTCAGATTTGTCTATGTTTTGATCATGTGGATGCAAACCAAATATACTCAATGGTGGCACAACTTATGAACTTAAATAGTAAAACATAGAAACATAATTTAACTTGTTCTGTTAGCACACATGGACACAATTATTTATGTAGTAGGTTAATTTTGTATTCAAGTAATTAAGAGGGTATGTTGATACAATCTACACATATATTTGTTCATGTTATACAATGTATTTGACAGTTAATCTCATGAAATAACGTTTTGGCATTTCTCATCATATGTTACCAAACTAATACTCAACCCTACTTACAAAATTATCTTTTCTGCACCCCCCTCCCCAAAAAAGAACAACAACAAAAAACAAACAAACAAAAACAACAAAAACCCAGCCTTCCCATGATCATATTGACGTTGGCAACGTAGTTAAATATTTACAAGGAAAAAAAATCCTATTCTATATCCTTTGTGAAAAAAAAGTTAAGATCATTAAGACATCACATATTAATCGTAACAAGTAACAAATGAATGAGTCAGGTTGGTTTCTCACTTAGGCTGGAAAAGTTGTCTATACTTAATTTTTCGATTTCTATGTCTTCATATATATCTCAGATTACATTTCCAGTGGAGTGTGCAAAAATTGGTTGGTTGGACATTTTTTGAGAGGTTTTTTAGGGTTGTTCTTTCCTTCTTTGTTCTCTGTATTTAGCATAATTTACGGGTTAAGGGTTCAACCTATTGTGGCAAAACTATTTGAGCTACTATTTTTTTAATGAGTGTTTTGAGAATAAAATACATTGAAATAAATCATATCTGAAATTGATGACCACGAATTTAGCAGTCTAGTACAAATAATGGCTTAAAGTTTTTGCAATACGTCTGGTATTTTCGAACAAGGTTATTTTTCTTATTTTCATACCGCTTAACATTTCCATATACATAAATTGCTTCCTTTAAATGAGACGGACATTTTTAGTACCTACTTGCATATGTTTGTGTCTTAAATAGCTTATATAAACCATGCCAAGGAATATCTCCGGCGACGCGGCTCGTTATCGTTGTATTGGTTTATTTTGCTCATTTCAATACCGCTCGACAATGACATGTGCATAAATCGATTTCTTCAATAATACGAACGTTTTGAGCAGCAACTTGGATATGTTTGTGTCTAAATTAGCTGATATAAGCTATATGAAAGAAATATATCTCGCGGAGCGGTCCGGTATCGTTGTACCCGTTTATTTTGCTCAAATCAATACCGCCTTACATTGTCATGTACGTAAATCGATTCCTTACAATAAAAGAAAGGTTTTTAGTACCAACTTGTGTGTTATGTTTGTGCCTAGTTAAGACTTATTAAGCTTATACAAGCCATGCATAGGAAAGATATTTCCGATTCCCTTGACTGAGTACCAACTTGAGATTAGCTGACACAATCTCAAATCAGATTTTGTTTTGCAACACGTCTATCAAATAACCAACGTTTAACATTCTTAATGTGAGAATTCTTTTCAACCAATTTACCTATAGTTTATAGTTTAGCTGCTACAAGGCCAGATTTCAGACACAAAATATATCGTTACACCTCGTTTAAAATAATGCTGGTTTATTTGTATTATATGTATACATCTCACAAATGAACATAATTTCAATCTTTTTAAATAGACAAACACTTTTAAACATTATGCATGTGCATCGTCTACTAAACAGGGAAACATGAGCTGAATCTACCGTGTTTTATTATACATGTGTCATACTATCGTTACCAACTTTAAACTATGTTGCCGTTTTTGTTACCTCTTGGAAATATGGTTATTTCACTTGGTGTCAAGAAATAGCACAGTCTAGTAGGTCAACAGCGTCTCTAAGTAAGACCATGAACTCATTTATGCTCGCGTTTAGCAAGCACACGTAACATTGACTTTGATAATGCTTTGGCTTATGAACTGACATAATATCATACACCCATGCTTGACAAAGATAAGCAAATGATAACTGGATAAAATAAATTCACACTAAAGAAAAATATTATATTGTTTGTGCCTGAATGCAACTGCTCAGCACTACAGATTGAACTTGTCTATGGTTTTGTTCATTTTTCGGCGCTCTCATTGCTTTCTCGGAAACATCAAAAATCATTGACTCATTACGAAGTGCCGTATGTCATTTCCTGCCACCTCTTCTTTGATAAATTATAAATCGTTGCAGAGGAGGTTACAGCACATGGTGCAAGGCATTTCAACTCACGACTTGAATCGGACAGTGGAAGAGGGGAAGGTGTACTTAATGGATAACAAAACTAAAGTGCATTTTGGAGACCCAGGTTTGGCTGTGTCAACTGGGTTCAGGGGTAAAAAGACCCTTTTCCCTGTATCTTTAAGACAAAGTGCTGTAGATCATGACATGACAAAATGTTCACTTACTTCCTCAGTTTATCTGAAATGTAATGTACCAGATGACCCACACAAGTCATTCTGTAAAGGGTCATCTGCATGTTACCGTAAATTATTCTGTGTTTCAGCAGTCAGGCCCTTTTCGTAATACTGTCACCATCTGCCAAATCGCATCAAATGAGCCAATACTTATGAAGTTTACTGATGGTGCCAAAGACCAGAGAAACAATTTACATACAGTAATGATTTCAAATATTTGCATTTTTAAAGAGCTAATTTTAGACATGCTTATTCATGCTACATGTGGACCAGGACACAGCTGGATAAATACGGCATGGATGATCATGTCTCTTCTGAACCTCGATCTCCAAAACTGCTCCCTTGCAAAGTCAAAAAGCTCAGAAAATATAATCAATACTCAAGAAAAACAGCTCGATGAGCGCATTCGCAGATATAAAAAAATTAAATAGAAAGTTGTGAGAAGCCAACAGCAATGATCACCGAGCGTTGTTCCAGGCTAAATCTGAATGATAAACCTTTGAATGACATGTATCGCTGAAGAAAGTATCCATTAACAAAAACATCAGACATAGCATTTTTAGGGGGCGATCGCTTTCACTCCCCAAGACGCCCCTCGACCTCAAAAGTACGGAGCTAAAAACCACTCTCCTTAATTTCAAACCGCTCTCATCGATGTCAAGAAAGAGAAATACCTAATAATCAGTGTCGTAAATTGATAAAAAATACCACACTATAGACTGTTGCTGCTGGCCCCGAGTGTCGCTTCAAGTTCCATTCCGACCTACAGTCTTTCAAATGTATGAATCATGTCATACAATATATGCCTGTAATTATCTTGTCTCTTTCACCCTTAAGTACGCGTGCCCATTTTAATGGGGGCAAAAACCGACTTTTTATGAGCATGAGAGAAGTACGACACCAGTTTTAGGCCGTTGTAAGAACTTGGGTGTCCACGTTTGTGTATGTACGAAAGAAAAAAAAGTGTTCAAACTGTTTAAGAGTAAGAGAAGTATAGAAATAATTATATGGTGCACTTTGTTGTTTTATTTGACTTGAAAGAGTTATACATTTAACACATTTGTTAACACTTATTAGACGTTTTCAACCATTTGTAAGCATCAAACGCGACTTTTCGATTGATGTACGCAGATTTAATGCGAATTTGTGCCTCAGCTTCTTATCCAAATATAACCTGGCTGCGAACAATGAATCGTCCATCTTGAATAGAGTTGGAATTTGTTTTTTTCTGATATGACGAAATAACAAATGGACAACTGGAAATGTTGTTGCAAAGTCAACATCTTTTAAATTGATCCTCACACCTGTTATACAAGCCACATTTGAGGAGGTTTAAGGGGGAAGTTATGACTTTAGAGGTGAGTCAATAACATATTCATACTACTTTATCTTTACAAAATGAAACATACTAGTCTACACAGAATCCGCGATCTTTAGAAACTAAGATGGCAAGCCATTTAAAACTACAGAATCTCATTAAATAAACTCGCACCTGATTTTCAGTGATTATTTAGCAAAGAAAACAGATCTTGATTAACGGGACATAGTGGTCATATTTTCAAGTGGGTTAACATTTGGAGAAACTTCATAAAAGATATTGAGATACTGTTTTTCGCGGATGATGTGTATGTGATGATACTTCTTACCCCTTTGGCGTTTATGATCTGATACATTAAGGCCTATATACTATGATTTGTATTTTCATTTATACATCACTCGTTGGTTTCATGCAGTTTGTGACGTGTTGTTTTTTAATTTTCAATGAAGATTCGATTTGATTATTAAGGGGGGAGGGGTACTTGTGGACTTCTTGATCCTTCAGTCATTTTCATATTAAAGTAATTAGAACCCTTTTATACTTTTGAATATGATTCGTAAAAATAAAATAATAAAATTTTATAAAAAAGTGACATGGACACGATCCATAGCCACCTTAAAGGCTTTAAAATGATGAAATGCCATGAAATAAGTGTTATACAAAACTAAGTATAGTGCTACTTGTTGCATGTCAACATATGCAACATGCTAAGTCCTAATTGTTAAGGTTATTTTATGACTCATATGGTAACGAATATTGGGTTTAAAAGGATCACAATTTTGAAAGGGGGGATAAACAACACTTTAAAGATAATAATTGGAAATCAATGCATTTCAACAGGACAAAATAAGGTGCCACCGTGTGTTAAGTATTGTTCTTTTTGTTTGATAGAATTAATTACTTGGGAAGCATATAAAAAGCCCATTGGCACTCAACTGAGGCACTACATTTTCTTATTATTTCATCATATTAATGTTTTGTACGTTACCACCCTTTTTATACTAATATTTAAAGCTTAAAATACAAATAACATCAATCTTTTGGTTTTAAAAGATGAACGATGGTAATTCTAACAAAATAAGTGGCATGTCTGTACAAGCTCAAATACAAATAAAAATAGATCATTGAAAAAAGGACTATTATCTGACAGTAGTTGTTTGGATTATTTTGTTTTGACCAAGTAATGGATTGAAGTCTTTCGACTGCTTTCTTAAGCTAATTATTGACATTAAACTTGGATTGCCATTGTAACAAACAACATTTTAACCTAATGAAAACCTCATACACGCCGCATTATTTAGGATATCATTACTCTAACTCCGTTTGACTGTAAAAATGAGTTGACTATAACATTTTGGTTTTACGTTTTTAAGTTTTTCAGTGCAAAAAGACGCTGACTCCCGTCTCTTAATATCCAAACAGGGATAACTATCGGGGCTGTTCGACGTTAGGACATGAACGAATTTCTCAAGTTACTCTTGCTTTTTAGGATAGGAAATTGTGTTTAAATTACAATGTATGAATACATTAAAACGGATAATTGTTTTTCAAATCGTTATAAATATTACAAAAGATGTATAGTAGCTAGGTGTTTAGGTTGAGGAAGGTTAAGGTATCATATATAAGGACATAATTACAAACACAAAGGTATTCATCATCAAACCAGAAACATCTTAACTTTTCACTATCCTTATGGCTCGTAGACTAAGATAGCCCAAACACAAAATGGGTATGTCTAATGCTGCACTATTATGAAATCTACAGGGCCACTTTGAATGAACTCTCAGTTATGGACGGAAATAGGAAACATTTCTCTGAAAAACACATCAAATGATAAGATAAGATAGGATAAACTTTATTGTCCATAAATCGAAATTTGTTTCAGCTTTACATACATGTGACGTATAACAGACATAAATATTACACTTGAATATTGTAAAAATCATCTTAAAACATACATACAAATGAACCACCAGTATATAAATTAACATACGTATAAGTAATAAAACAAGTCTAGGTACAAAAAGTAATGTGTGTATCAGTATCAAATCGTTATGGCATGTTTTTTGTTTTTTTAAATCCCGTCCACTTCTATCTTTTTAATGACCCTTGTTGATTAGTATTAACAAAGGAGCATTTATTGAGATATAACTTTTGAGAAATTTGTGAGAATTCATGCATGTTAATTGTTATTTTAAAGTTAATAACCA
>JAUUEB010289577.1:0-12982 GCA_032362205.1 Clione limacina
ATATTCAAACATTGTCACCATTCGGCTTGCGCCACAATCTTTGTATACCAAACTGTATTAACTGTGTTAATCCTGTTAATAAACTGGTATCACTTGAGGACTAGCCAGGCTCTGTGGTATGAGGTGTGTAACAATCTATCTTGTAGGCAATATTCGATATCACGTTGATGGTGGCCTCAAAGGCAGTTTTGTCTCCACAACTTCAATAGTCATTTCAGCTTCGGCCTCGGACAGTTCTTAGAAGAGATAATTCCTGAGATATCATTTGACTGACACAGTCTTAGGTACCACTTTTCTGCTGACATCTTATCTGAGGGAGAAAACAAATTAAAATGAACACAATTTATAGGATTTTTTTAAATACCTTATTTTGAACTTTAAGAAGTGGTGTGTTTGATTGATGTCTTTGATTGTTTGTTTCTATTTCATAGCCTTGACATCAAATTATTATGTTTATCTTTAAAGACAAAGCAAATTGGATATGTCAGTCTTTTTTACCTCACCTGATAAAGGTCATTTAAGAGGTTAATGCTGCATTCAGCGTTGGCTTTGTTGTTGGCCTAAGTGGTTCATATAATAATACGACCCCACTATTAGCTCATTCTTTAAAGAAAATAAAAAAATAAAAATAAAATAAAAAATGGTTAATATCAATATTTACAGTATCAATTTAGAGTGCATTGATAGTTTTTACTTTTAACCACTCATCTATAGGTTGGTCATGTCACTTCCACGGATTCCCATCTTATCAAGACGGAGTCGAAACATAAGAATAGGAATATGCTGGATTCCGACCTAGTGTTCAATTATTCCCGATTTTGCATAAACTTTACGATAAAAAAGCACATCGATAGACGGACAGACAGAAAGAAAATGAAGGGCAGGCGGAGGAGGGGTGGAAAGTGAGGAGGCTAGAAGGAAAAGAGCGGGGGCTGTAGTGTGTGGAGAGGGTCTGTAGGAAATCGATAGCATCTAAAGTTTATAGCATCGGGTAATTGCAACTTTTGTCTACAATCCTCACCAAACGCGGGTACAGGAGAAAGTCCAATTAATGTATATAACAGGATGAGTGTAATTTATTTTAATTTTTTTCTGTTTTTTTTAAAAATAAATGATCATGTTAATGGCAAAAAAACATATACAGTTTACAGTCCAGAAAAACATGATTATCATGCTTAATGAGAAAAGAAATATTTATCATAAACCAACTAATTAGCATTAGAGTCTTTTAATGGGAAGGGTCAAGTCCGCTACCAGATGCTTCCTATAAGAGAGAAGAAGGAAAGAATAGAACTACTGAGCACGACGTCAGCATCTGGAAGGAGAGGGATAAGACGACTCGGAATGCTTTTTGTTAAAGCAAAATGTTAGTTTTGATATACATTGTGTTTCAGAAGAGATCTCCTGGATCCTCCCCCGTAAGACTTTTCCATATGTATCCGTGCGTATCTGTGAATGTGAGTATTTGGAAGAATGGTGGAAGAAAGAAGAAGTAAACTGAGTGTCTTTGTTTGTTTCTTCAGAATTGAAAAAGATAGCACCATTGATACAGATGTATTGTATGTATGTTATTTGTGCATTGAAAATCAGACACACAGGATAGTCATGTTGCGGGGGAGGGGGGGGGTAACGTGTTATATTGTGTCTGGTATGTAGATGGTATATCATTTGAAATATTTATTTCTGATTTCTAATTCTCTGTCAAAGATTATGTTAATATTTTTAATTTTTCCATACTTAGCTTTACTAATACACATTTTTCCAATAAGTATAAGATGATTTATTATATCAATTTTTGCTTGTGTTGTTGATAATTCTGTTTTGGTGATCCCGAATAGAATCCTAGTTTCTGATAATATTACTTTAAAATTGGTTTGCTGTTCAATGATAGTTGATACTTTACACCAGAAACCTGTCAACTTTCTGCAATGAAAAAACATATGTTCAATATAGTCGATTTCTCCGCATATTTCGCACCGATCATCATCTTTGATCTTCATTTTTTTCAACAGTATATTTGTTGGATAAATATTATGCATTAACTTAAAGTGTAAAAGACGAAGTCTGCTTTCTTTCGTTGCCGATTTTGCTATGTTAAAATAAGGTATTACATCAATGTTGTATTTGCGTTTCCAGAATCCTACCCCACATATTGTTAGCTTATCAGCATCCAATATTATTTGTCTTAACATTTTATTGCTTCCCTTAAATTCATCCGGATAACTTTTATATTTTTTATCTATATTTGAAGCATTCAGATAAGTAGTTTTCTCTATAGAGAATGAACTATTTTTCATACTATTAACCACGGCAAGATAGTCAAACAATATTCCACCATAATTGCCAACAGGTACTTTTATTTCTTCTAAAGTTTTATATTTATTTCCTAGCATCATATCTTCTACTCTCAGAATTCCCTTTTTTATCCAATGTAATATAAATAAAGGTTTCCCTTTGAATCTAAGTCGTGTATTATTAAATAATGGGTCTCCTGTAGTAACTGGGTATAACAGTGCATACTTATTCATCAAGAGCTCAAGAGCCTTTTAATACTATCTTACATATCTGTAAAGAAAACAAACTGTTCGTTTTTAATTCTGTATAATGTTTTTACAAAAAACCTTAAATTTTACAACTGGAAACCCTAGATTACCGATTAAGTTTTTAAGACCTGCTAGTCGATAAAAGAAGAAGTCATCACGGTAACCTTAAATTATATACGTGTTTTACCGTAATCTGATGAAATACCAAAGTTTAGTAAGTAATGAAAAAAATATATAGATGAGAAATACTTCAAAGACTCAAACATGTTTGACATCGACTTTTATTCTAGAAAAATAATGTTATTGTACTTGAATGAATTGAATGAACTCCAGAATGTTTGTGTTTTATATCAAATACTGTTTTGCCCCTTTTTTCTTGAGAGTCTGGTTTCCCAAATCCATGAATGACTTTTTGGCAAGAATGTATTCCTTATTCTGAGGAATCACTGTCAGTCTACTAATAATAATGTCTATTCTTTCCCAGTGTTCATACAGAAGAAGTATTTTTCTTACCTCACACAACATTGCACAAACGCAAAGATGGCAACCTTAATGCTTTTACCGATCTTCCAAAAACATCCCCGTCACCCAAATGTGTGTATTTTTTTTAAATTCTTTAAGCATTGCGTTCCATCTAATTATTAGTTAGTGACTATCATATAAACGATAACTTACACCAAATGGCTCGCATGATTGTTTACGTTTTTTCATTATTTATAGATTAAATCATTATCTATCAAAAGCAACACAAACAATGTGTGATTAATCCATTTCTAAAACTGCCCCACTAAAAGAATCTTCACACAACAATTAAATGATTCGGAACAGACTTGTGAAGAGCAGAAAGTCAATAAAAGGTATCACAATCATTTACATTTGTCATTACTGAATGAATAGTTTTAGAATCCTCTTGTGGCTTTGGCATGTCTAGACATAAAATACTTCTTGTACACTATATCAGTTCTTTTTGCTGATGTACGAATCCAAATAAAAAATGTCAAAAATAATCTCAGAGAAATTTTACCAATTATACGCCAGACTAGTTTGAAAACGAATGAGAGAAACTACTCTACTAGATAATGAGAAAGAACCAGATTATATTAACCTGTTTTTTAAATAAACATAATTAAAATAGTAGTTTCAGTAAAATTTAAACTATCATGAAAAAAATGTAATCCTATTCAAATCGTTATTCACAGTTAGAAATGATCAGCTTGATTGAGATTATTAATATCTAGACTACATTTTGATATAATTCGGTCATTGATTACAAAATGGTTATCAACATAAACTTACATGATGTACATAGACGTTTCTGTCTTCGTTTGAACAGGCCCGCTTTAGAGATGTTAAAAAGAAGCCGAACGGAAATCATCCAGTTAAATTGTATTTTTGTGTATGCCCCATAAATAAAAACAAATAAGATAATCAAAGAAGTGAGTTGGCCTGAAAAGATGCAAAATGTCTAAATTGGTTATCAACATGCAAGTGTCAATTATAAGGACCTGCTTGGAATGAAAGAGGTGTCAAAGAGAAAAACCCAGTGTTGCTTTGGGCTAAAACTATCAATAGTATTGAAGGTTTTCAAGGTCTTGTTTCTTGGTATTGATTGTTTTACCTCAAACATGGCCGATCCACACAAAGGACAAAAGCCACCATTTGGTTAAAAAATCTAAGGTTTGTTGATTGAAAACAACTTGTGTTTATGATTGACACGTAGTAAATAAAAGAAAAAGAATGCATGCATATTCGAACAAAGCGAAGGACGAGGAGGAGATTCAAAAAGTAAAATTATCAATTAAGAACTGATTCTTATGGATGTACATTTAGGATTTTCGTATGTGAGAAAATTGTTGTAAAGTGTTGTAAAATTCCTCACCAATCGTCATACAACCCATTGTACATTGTCTGCCCTCAGTTAGTACGTTGCTGAAAGCTCCAGGGAATAAGATATTACAAAAATTCTCCAGGTTTTGGTTAATCTGACTTTTTAGTAAAACTTTAATTTTTATCCATGCCACATGTTACTTTTATGACTTTAAGTAGTAAGATATCGTAGGTGGCGGCGTAAAAAGTCTCTGCAACGAAAAAGAATGTGTAGACGTTTCAATCGATGTCAAAGAGTAGCTCGTGACCTAACAGTCTTTAAAGACATAATACAGCTAAGAGAAGTGAAACCCTTCGTGTTGATGGAAGAAATGTATGGAGATTTGTATTTACAAAAAATACAGCAACTGGAAGATTTAAAAGTGACATGCCAGTTATTTGAAAACAATCACAAGAGTTTTGATTGCTGTAATCGGTGGATGTTAACCAATACATTTTGGTTTAATTCACATTGATGTCAAGCCAACAGGTTTGACCAAAGGTAAAAAAGCGTAAAGATATTAGAGTTTGACTTCCACTTTCAAGAACCTACCTAGGAGGAATGTTTTCAAACAATATACATGCTCACCAGTGCAAAATGTGAACACTGAGGTACAGAAGTATCGAAGTGGATATCTCCCTAATGACTCAAACATAGATGATCTTCATAAACTTTTAGCGAAAGAGAATAGAACGATCACCAAAGATGTCCCGTCCCGTACACAATGTTCAATGTAAAAGGGTTGTCTGCCTTTAGTCGACAGTTTTCACCATATGACACATTTTAAAGTTATTTTAGCTCAATATAATAATAACTCTTTCTCTACGGAGCCAAATTCCACCGTTGGACGGAGCCACATTTGTTTTTTCATTTCGGAAATAGGGTCTGTGACATTTGTTATCATATCTGTCAATCTATGATACTTAGAGAAATAACATTGGTATCAAAATAATAATTAATGAAAGGAGATTATATTTTTTATTGCTTTATCTATTTCGATGAAGAAAATCAGAGTTTGTGACCTATAAACAACCAAACGCACACACAAACACACAAACAAAAACACACGCACAAACTCGCGCAACTGGACATTCCTTAATTTGGCGAACCGTTTCTATGGTTCGGAACCTACCTCGTCTAATATTTTTGAAAAATTATAATATTGTTCATTTTTACAGAGCAAATAAATATATATGCGTGTGTGTTTGCGTGAGTATGTGTGTGGTTGTTTACAGTTAAGACGACGTAGTCGTCTAACTGTTAACAACCACACACATACGCACACACACACACACGCGCACATATATTTATTTGCTTAAACCAACACATAAACTCGTACAAAAACACGTCTACCCATGAAAACAAGTTAATGCGCACTCACGCGCCCAAATGATGGCATAAAAAAGACTAATACAGACACACAAACTCGCGCACATACACACAATAATTGAGCCGGAAAAATCGGCTTGCCGTCCTAATTAAGGGCGAATCAAAGCCGAAAAATCCCGCTAGCCGTAGGGAAAGTGGTATGCGTACTCGACTCTCACCTTGAAGTTAATGGATTCGAGCCCTCACGTCGCCAAGAGTCATTTTCGGTAATCCATTTATCCCCTCCTCCCTGTTTTCACACCGGGTTCTCCACAGTGGTTGGCACAGCGGCTGCTTCGCAATGACTTAAAACATAATTACACAAAAGAGCCCTCACGCGACAGGCAAATCCTTTGGTGAAATAAATACTGAATATTAAACAGATAAGCATCGAAACAAAATTTCACATCTCCACATATTTCAATCTCACAAATAAACTTAAAAGAATATCAAATATATAATTTCATGTTGTATTTAAATGACTTAAAAATGATCTGTTCAAACAATGGACTACTTAGATAAGATTATCTTCTACAGACTACCTTTTATAACATTAAGTTATAAATCTGGTCAAATAAATAAATACAAATTGCAAACACAATCTTAAGCGCTAAGATATCAGACTCAAAATATTCGTCAAAAGTATGTTGATTTTGTATTAACAAAATTCGCGTGTCCTATCACGATAAACAATCACACAGAGACAACGGGACTTCATCAAGAGCCTTATCAAACATCGTTTTCATCGTCCTCTAAATAATGGTGTTATTTTATCAAGCATTAATATACAAATTATGGTGCGATAATTCCGATTGTAGCAGAAAATCGATAGATTATCGTGGACGAGATTCGAAGACATGAGTTTTATTCGAAGATGAGCAGTGCCTTATCTTAGAACAAATATTGTCGATACCAGCTACGACCTTCGTATCAAGTTATGGAAAGTTGACGCAATCACAAATGACACGTGCATGAAGGACATAAAATAATAATCTTAGGGATGTGATATTGGACAATTTTTATTGAAGTAACAAGGTGGTAACTCAAATGAGATGAACTGTATTTTTATCATTTTCATTTAAGATGACCATCTTGAATTTATACAAATTGCACAAATTGTTGTTTCTAATATAGGTTTTTTAGAAATTCAAAGGAAAGAGTCTTCTAGATTTAGACCTTATCAACATGTCGGCATGAAAGGGACATTTATCATTATTTATTTTTTATTCCTGCCTCGTTACACATATCAATGACATGGTAGCTTGAAGCCAACGCAACAAAGAGCTAAGAACCAGAGAGAGATTTTGCACCAAATACAAGACTGATATTAAAAGCTACGGTCTTCTTGTCTACAGCGCTGTCTAATTCATCGCCTACACGTACTGATTAAAAACAAGACATTATTACTTCTTATTTATTTGATGTTGCCTCGGTCCAAATTGTCACTTCAAACAACACTGAACCAGACACCCTGATATGAGAAACGTTTCTTGTGATAAAACATTATGATGTGAGGGGCCCGGGGTACGGGTTATGATCTAATATATCTTACTTTATATCCCAGACTAGACTAGCTTGTTATGCCCATGCCATTACACCATTACTAAAAAAAAAATGTTTTTTTTGCGTACAGGCCATTGCAATTTTCCGAAATGTTATTCTAAATATCTGATAATCCTTCTAACTCTCAGAAATCACTTCTAGATTAAGAAAAAAATATAGTGTTATTGATAGTAGAAGTTATTTTTTAGTTTCTTGTGTGTAAATACAAGTTGAAAGTTCATATATTGTTGGTCAAATCTTGTATAGGGTTTTCAAATAAATCAAGTAACTTTATCATGTTTAGACAAACCGTGGCCCAAATTAAATTTATTTCAAATAATATTTTAATAATTATATATAGTCATTTATTCAGAAGAAATAATTGTAGTATTAGACCATTAGTGATTAAATGTTGTGTTATTGTGTTTGTAATAGGAATAGGTAGTTGTGTACTAAAGTACTCTAGTATGCATTTGTTAAGCCATTAATGGCGTGTGTTTATTGACCGTTCCTGGTCTAATACACAAAATATTTAAGACTTCGTGCTCTAGGTCTGTTTTTTTAACGGTGTGTTTAAGGTAGACAATGATCTGCCTGCTTAACAAATGGTTTTCTTGTTTGAGATAAAAGAAACAATTAAACAAACAATTTCCACATTTTGGTATATTAACTCCGTCCGTAAAAATAGCACAAGAGAATATTGTTGTATCCCAATTAAGAAACATGTTTCCTAAATAAAAAAATGTATGCATTTTAACTAGTTTCTAAATAAAAGTTCTGAAAAATAAATCTGTAGTTTTCATTTGAAATTGTTTAATTTCCTAACGGCAGATTCACAGTCTTCAAAGCCACACAGAAAAAACGAAAACACAATGCCTGTCAAACATTATATCATTTATTACCAACTTTAACTTCTAATATTCGATGCAAACAAACCTGGATAAATTGTTCTAACGAAAAATAAACTTAAGCGTGGAACATTATGAAATACAGGAACCACATTATTCTCCTTGTAAAGTGTCAATATCCGGTGTCAATTATTTTAGAGTAGAAATCTCGCCACACCCACAAGGCTTTCAGTTATGTACCAGATTTTCGATGCATTATTGATGGATTTGATTGAAACACCCATTGACATTAATCGCTGAGATGACGAAATTGATGTAGTTCTGTCTCCCACAACATGACATTGAAAGCTTTTGTTTGCTAAACGTTGACGAGCTGTTTTGCATAGAGAAACATACTTTACAGTAGTTGTGGGCTGGGGAAAGGTCCACCTGCTTATTTATCTAATTCTTATAATTGTTTCTAATTTAAGGTATTTTGAAATATCTCTAACAGTCTTGATTTTCAAAATTTTCCGTTTTGTGAATAACTTAATTGACAATCTTGCGAAAAATCAAGGACAGCCACTTACGTTTCTTCCTTCTGCTCGAATCCATCATACACATTCAATGCCATAACAATAGCCAAATTGACACTTTCCACATTGACCCCACTGTAAAATTGATAGGTTGTACCTCAAAAAAGTTAGAATATTGTCAATTGATGAGAATGTGGACAATATACAGGGTCTTTCGATACCTTAGCCCCCCTCCGTCCAGCTAAACTGGACCAAGCGATGAAATAATTATATACATTATCCTGTATAACAATCTTTTATGATATCATATCGGAAATTTTGTGACAATACAGACGATTTTTCTACTTCCGAAACGGAAGTTTTTAATGTCTGCATTTTAGATGTTTTATATATTTGTTAAGTGGAATCGACCCCGTAATGTCCAAACCAAAGCTGAAGCATCTTTTTTAGATCGTGGATAATGTCATAAATTACTACCTGTATACCAAGAATCGATAACATCTATGGTGGTATAGCCATCGAAAGAGTTCATGATGTCATAACATCGCACGCTCATTTGTTCATTCTCTTGAATCATACCCTGTCCGTTTGGATGCTGTCCGAACGTCTTGCGATAGACATACAAAATACTGACGTATCCTTTTTATATCCTTTGGATTTCAGATTAGAAATAATACAGGTTGACAATTAAATATGTGTTCTTGTTCTTTGTTGTTTTTACTGTGCTGACCAGGGGTCAGTTAAAGTCAATGTTATCAAAGGTTAACAATTATGTTCTTATTAACAGTTTTATTCAAATACCAAAAATATAAAGTAATCAAAGACAAAACTATTTTCACATTATAACTATGGTATTCATCTAGCGACATGAACATTTTCATACCAGTTTTCATTTAAAAGAGTGGCATTTGAAGCCAGGAGCGAACGCCTTTTTGTTTTCAAATTTTTAATAAGTAAAAATCAGCGACTGATGCAAAATGGCGTACCGGAAGTAAACAAATAGTCCGATTGTCTCAACATTTCAGGTATTACATCGTAAAAGATTGTTTTACAGGATAATGTATATACTAATGTCATCGCTTGGTCCAGTTCGGCTGGCCAGGGGGGGGGGGGAGGGGCTAATGTATCGAAAGACCCTGTATAATCGATTCGTGAAAAAAAAGCTAGATAAGAATAAAAGTTTCATAAGCATAGATTTTGATTGGTTTCGTCATAAATTAACTGTCCACGACCTAGATGTTCATGGTGATATACCTGCGTGATAAGGTAAGGTAATATTCAGGTAATAGAGTCAATTTGTTTCAAACTCGGTCATCTGTTACAAATATGCCATATATTTTATTTGCATGTCTTTTTCTTATGTTGACACTGGTTGTATTGGGCTCAAGAATGAAATAATTAACGTGTATATTTTGTTGTTGAGTCAAACGCTTGAGATCAATTTGTCTTATTGCGAAATCTAATCAACTTAAAAATATGCGATGATTGAGCCAATTTAAATTTATTTATTATTCAAGCTATATTTAAGGGCACATAACTCATTACGTTGTCTCTTTATGTCAAGAACATTGTCTGCTTCAAACCTACAAATTATGATACAGAATTGTGTAAGGTATTGGTTAGCTCCAACGAGTTTGTATCTTATAAAACAATATATTTTAACTGTCTGAAACGGAAACAACTTGATCAATCATGCAAGGACCACTACATTTTTAGGTCTCCCTATGTTGTCCAGATTGTGTGACAACGTATTTCTTTTTTATAGGTTACTTAACTTTTCTTAACACCATTTTCTCTATTTCTACATTTCTACTTTTTGATTCTTTTTTATTTCAAAATGTGATTCATCCTTTTTGCTTGTATACTATTACGAATAACCATTGTACATCAGTGAATAAACATTTTGAAAAAAAATTGTGAATTTTTTTGTGTCTAGCAGTCACTTTGTATTATAACACATATCTCAAAGTTCCTTTAGGCATAAATCATTCTTCCACTTAAATAAAAAAGCACATCTTTTAATCAGCCCTATTGATCCTTTTGTTGCGTAGCAGCCACTTTATATTTATATAAAGAACCCAAGATTCAATAAAGCCATGGATTGGCACCAGCAAGCCAAAGAAAGAGAATGTCTTTGTGAAGGCTTAGAGTTGAATGAGTGCTCTCCCTTTGATTTTTGTAGAGAGTATAAAGTAGACTGCCATGAACACACGACTTGTCTCAACATGAAAGATTGCTCTTCAATAACAATCATGCGTTTTAGTGTAGAAAGTTCTTCAGACCCATGTTGCTTTACTAGATATCCCTTTAAGGCAATAAGTATTACGCCAATTTCATTGATTTAATTTAAATATATTTTTCATGCTTTTTCATTGGTTGAATCTAAGCTTATATAATTTTTAGAACAATTCAAATTAATAGAAATAATGAACCTACATCAGAAGTGAGTTTAAAACACCAGGCTGCCCACTCTGTTGTCACTATTTCAAACCCTCACTCATATTGTTTTTTGAAATGTCTAGATAATAATAGGGGTAAATGGAGAGTATAGTGATGTCGTGTAAAACATCAGAAAAAGCATTCCTCACGGGTATGTTAAAATTGGATGATTATTTATTGGGATGACCCTGCAGCAGATTGTGATTTTCATATTGACTTACTATCTTTGCTAATTATCAGGATTTCGTTATGTTTTTCATACGGTTTGAAAAGTTTTTTTGGGGAAAATAGAAGGTGACGCAACATATTCAATATTTCATTCATTGTTAGGTTGTGAGTAAATCAACTACAAAATATGGATAGACATCTGAAATCGTGAATATATTTTCATGGACTAAATTCTCCCATGCCAATCTTTGCATGACTTTTTTATTTTTTATTAGTGTAGGGGTTTTATTCCACAATGCATGTTTGTTACTGGCTATGATTGTGAGGTGACGTCAAATCTCAGAGGAATGATGATTTGAGACATTGTAACAAAAACACAATCAATACCAATATGCACAGAAGTTTATGTATGTATGTATGTATGTATGTATGTATGTATGTATGTATGCTTGCTTGCTTGCTTGACGATTTTCTCAAAAGTCACTCGATGGATTTATTTGTAGTTTGACATAGGATTACAAACATACCAAAGGGGTACTTCGAATAATACAATTCATAAAAATGCAACTATGTGAGATTTTATAAATTTATTTTAGGTTTTTCCTATATTCCTAAAGATTACAGAACGCCATGTTCCTGAATGAGTGGACGTCAAGGGAAACACTTATAGTGGGATAGTGTGCATTTCTGGCAAGGATTATGAAACTTTGCATACGCATGCTTTGAATGGTTTTGAATACAAATCCACCTGACACCCAGCTAAAATTTGAAAATGGCCGCAACAAATTCAAGATGGCCGCCAAATTTAATTCACTTAAATAAAGAACAGCGGAAAAATAAATAATTTTGTACAACTCAAAGGACAAAAGTTTTAGACAATATAATAACAAAGGAAAAGGCAAAATGTTATATTGCTGTGACCTTTTTTGGCAGAGTTATGGGTCTTTGAAAATTTTGCAAAGTTGGTGCTTACCTAGAATTTTAGGATATTTATCATCAAACATGTTCATATTTCGATATACATTAAAGAACAAAAGTGGTTTGGAATTATGTTCATATTGTGCATTCAAAATTATAAGGTGATATGTGTTGTTCTCGAAGAGTTAATGCCCTTTGAGATCATGCATCCCTGAATACTTATGGTTTTTCTTTTAGAGTTTGTAACCCCATAGGATACTTTGTTCTGGGTACACTTGAAACAGCATGAAACTTTGCATACACAATTTTGAAGGGTTCTGAATGCTAATCAACCTGACACCCAGCTGAAATTTCAAAATGGCCGCCAAAAACCAATATGGCGACCAAATGTAATTGATTTAAATATAAAATATATAATTGTGTACAACTCAAAGAACACAAGTTTTAGAACATATTATAGCAAAGTGACATGCACAATTTCATATCGCTTGTGAGTTTATTTGGCTTAGTAATGGGCTTTTGAAAAAAGACAAAGTTGGTGTACTTGAGATTACGCATGATTTTAGGATATTCAAAATCAAACGTGTACATATTTCGATTCATGATAGTCATTCACATGCTATTTTTAGACCAGGCTATAAGGAATATACGAACTAAAAACATGAGTACCAGAGGCTTATAGTACAAAACTTGGATTGGAGGACTTCACATAGAAATGGCAATGCTTAAAGTACTTGGAAACTGGCTTGAAGGTAGTGGATGGACCTATGTGAT
>JAUUEB010289688.1:0-12979 GCA_032362205.1 Clione limacina
TTTATCTCATTATTGGTTTGATAAAATACATGGTTACCCCCCCCCCTTTCAGAACTCTGGCTACGCACCTGAAACGAATTTACCGGTGTTTTTATAGGTGGACTTGACTGAGCTTTTAACACTTTTTGATGTAAATGGTTACATTTCACGATTTTAAATCCAAGTATATATTAAACTGGTGGGGATATTAGCGCAAAGGGATTATTTTTGATACTCTTTATGTATTGGAAAATAGGGGGGATGCGTTCTTCTTCTTCTATTAAGCAACTTCTTAGGAAATCGAGTAACACCGAAGCGACAAAGTAGCTTTCTAGCTATAACAAAAACACTAACTTTTTTATGAGACCCATTTTTAATAACATTCAGGCATTAAAATTATTTGGAGATATTTCAATTTGGACTATTTCTTCTTCATTAACTTATTCGAACTGTGGCGCGAAGCGCCTGAGGTGTGCATGTTTGTTTTTTACAACACTTCTGCATTGGAACCTCTGTGGGCAATGAATTATCTCTTCTTCTTCGTCTTCTCTTGAGCTATTCTTTTAGACGAAATCGGGTAACGCCGATGTGACGAAGTCGCTAGTTTATAATAAAAACACGCTAATAATAACAGTCCATACGATTTCAAATCGCTTTAATTTCATGGTCAAGTGTAGAAGCGTAATATTAAATTCTGATCACTATCCTCCTATATTCTAAAGAGGCATAGCAAAGATATGTTTAGCATCTGAAAACACAGCTTTAGCTTCTTTAATAATAGAATAAAATACCAACATACGTGGTTTCAAAGTTTACGCTTTTCATAAGACACTATTCTTAATAAGATTGTCTCATAAGAAATAAGGTTATTGCCTCATGAACAGTATTTGCATATTGTTATTGTAAAGTATGCCTATTTAATTGAGTTTACAACGTATGCGACCACTAAAACATGTATCGTACACAACTTTCTTGCTTCCAGGCGACAAAAATGACATTGACTTCAACTGGCCCTCTATCAACAACAGCTATGACGCCAACAACAACCCCTATCTTTCTGTCGACCACAACTTTTACTCCAACAACAGCAATAACCGCTTCTCAAACCTGCACATCGGACGTTTCATCGTGTACCGGATCAATGACAATCACTGGTGTGGCTAACTTCTGTCTGGTCAAGACTTCAACCGTGACACAAGACTATGAGGTTGCAAAAACTACATGTTCCTTAATGAGTGGTCAACTGCCTGAGGCAAGAACCACTCTTGACCTTCAAAATATCCTCGGTTTAGATATAGGTGAGTTGCGTTCAATACCGTTGTCTTCAATAATAATGTCTAATGTAACTTTTTTATTTATGCTAAATTCATATTTAATTAGGTATACAATTTGTGGAAATACAACAATGATTGGGAACATGTTTTTTCACATTAATTCACAAAGCTCTGATCCGCCGATTTTCTCAAACTCCAATCAAATCTTTTATGTGTGGTTCAGAGGTTTGATCGCACGGTTAAAACCGTTGTTTAGTTAAATTGGGGGTCTGACAAATCTCGGATCGTTAAATAATTAGCAATGCATCAAATAATTGATAATGATATTACGGCATTTGTTTGCTGTTACTGTCTGATTCATGTATTATTTTGACCATAAGAGACATACGGGAACATCGATGATTGAATGGCCCGGAGCAGGATTTAACCGATGTACACGTCCACATCGACCGTGTGATAACATGTGAATTGATGTTAAGACACTTTAGATTGGGGGTATTTTTTTTCTCCAGAACTCGTCTTACGGACAAACACAAAGATTAGTCGGTATCGATCAAACGGCTTAAAAGAATCGAAGGTGAAGAGTGAAGAGTCATAACTCAGTGTTCATTCATTATCGTATTTAAACAGAGCCATGCGGGGACCCTTATATAAAATAAAGGTTCGTGTCATGAAATCACTATTGATTCAAACATACTGTCACAACCACTAGCATATCTTCTCAGCCTGAGACATGGACAGTGACAACTGGTCAAGAGCACCTAAGTAGAGGTAGAATGATGGCTGAACTATGTAGAAAACGTTTACATCCACGTTTTCAAGACTAGAGATTGATATCAATTCATATTCAATAACAGAAAGCCGACCACTTGACCAATCTCAACAAGTTGACAACCATGATGTATGTGATGATGACCAATCTCAACAAGTTGACAACCATGATGTATGTGATAATGTCCAATCTCAACAAGTGGACAACCCTGCTGTCTGTAATGATGACCAATGTCAACAAGTGGACAACACTGCTGTATCCTTTGATGACCAATGTCAAGTAACCGATACATCATGTTTGTTCCTTGATTCGTTATCTTTGAAAGACAACACATCATCAATTACAGTTTTTATTGAGATGCTTGATTCAAGTTCACCATATCTCATGCATGCTGCTATGGGTACACGAATTCATAAGCGAATTGAACATGTGATGCCATATATCAGAAATGAAAAGAACGCAAAAGAAGAAAAAAAGTTGCAGAAGTAGCCTACGTCAGCAGATTTCACAACATAGTCTTAAAGAATCAGAACTCGTCAACAAAGATGCCAGAACTAAAGGGAAAAGATGCCAGTGTACATTAATCAACACCCATTTCAACGATGTTCCCGAGGCCGAGCGTAAATTTGTGTTTGAAAACTTCTGGACCAACCTCAAAACATGGAGAGAAAAGCAGTTTTATATTAAATCCCTGATTGATATTCCCAAACCTGAAAAGACTTGCAAAAATAAAGATAATGAAATGCCACTTAATAGCAAAATGCGTCCGAATAGCAGTATGTTCAAAGAAATTTCTGAGCACATTTGGGCTCAGTGATTTCATCGTCAGAAGCTGGTACATTAATGATTTAGCAGAGTAATTCAACAGGTTTAGCTATACAGACCGGGGTGAAGACCAGACAGATCACTGTTCGAATGAACTCCTTGCCAAGTTGGATGTCATGCCCTTGCACTATTGTCGGAAGTCGACGGCCAAATCATATCTTGAAAAGATATTCAAAACAATAACTGATTTCCATAAATTATACATAGAAATATGTGTTGAAGGCAGAATTGAACAACTTGACATACATACATTCACTGCAATTTTCCAGCCCCGTACAGACTAGTGAGACACGTGTGAACCATGAAGTAGGGAAACTGTCGCAAGACGGTTTGATGGAGCACAAGAAGAAGAAAGAAGCTGCACAGAATGAAAAGAGAATCGACAAAGAAGCATCTTTGCAAGACAGTGACTTGCTAGTTGTTTTCAATCAAAGACGTAGAATGCTATATTTGGCATGAAGCAGAAGGAGACCCTACGTCTAATGAGTTTGCATCTTGCCTATACAACTACTTGAACACTTGGAAAACAAGACAAAGGCTATAGCGTACTATGATGGTTGCACTTACTAGAACAGACACCAAATGATGCCAATGACATTAGCTTTGCGATACAAAACTACGGGCAAGGTGATAGTGCAAAAGTTTTTTGAAAAGGGACATACACAAATGTAATGTGATCTGCACATGCTGTAAACGAACGTGCTCTACATCATAAAGACAGGCATACTGACATCAACTCTCCATCAGACAATGTACGAATTATAGAGTCATCAAAGATGACTGAAACCCCATATAAAGTATACTATTTGTCATATGATTTTTTCAAAAACATTGATGAAGTTGCTCCTTTGTCAACAAGCAGGCATGTAAGCAGGAAAGATGACCCAGTTGTTGTTGACCTCTCTAGCAGTTGAAAGGAGTTATTGTTAAAAACGTCTGACCGTTCTACGACAGTCGGAAATATTATACATGTACTTCACATTATACTTGACTGACGTACTCTCGGACTTTAACAGCTGGCACCCTGGTGTCTTTGAATATAATATATTTTACCGAAGCAAAGCTTAATAGTAATATTTTCTTTAGTCCAACAGACGAGGCTTAATAAAAGAAACATAAAACAGTTAAAAAACCAAATTATCATATATAATACAAAATAAGTTAAGCAGCTCCAGACCAAACAGTATCAATACGGTGTTCTTTTTAATAAAAAAAAAAACAGCTCATATCGTATTATACAACAAGCTAGCAATGATAAAGCACGACTACAATAACAAAACAATACCCAAAACAAATATTTAATTTGTTCATAAAGAAGAATATCATTTGTATTATTTCATGTATATTTTGTGCAAACAATGAGAGGTAATATATATTATCGTTATGGGTTCTGTTTGTAGCTTATTAAAGTAATATCTTTGTAAAAACGACAAATTAGAAAAATTACCGTAATATTTTTAACGTGTTCTAGTACACTCACTTACTTATATGATCTTTGTCAAACTGCAGATGTGAACAATGAACGTTCAACGGTACCACACTTCAGATGATGATTGTTCAGCCTGAATAATGCGAGGTCAGTGGACCGCAAAGATCGTTACCTGCGCTAAGAGCTTTAGTTGGAATTTGAGAAAATCGACGGATCAGGGTTTTGATGAGAATGTCATCGAAATGAGGTTTTGACGCGAAGACGATGTTGTGATCGAGGTTTTACTCTAGTGCGTACTTATGTTTGTTTGATGAAATTACAAATATGTGATTGTGTCAATTCCTTAAAGTCAATTAACATTTTAGTTTTGTTAACCTGAAAATGTTAATATCTGTACAGATTCATGTAACTGTGTTTGGATGGGAGCTGATGATCTTGTGACACAAGGTGAATACAAATGGCCGAGTGGGGAAGATGTATCAAGTTCTCTCTGGCACCCTTCTTATTCACAACCTAATAAACCTGATGAAAGATGCACAAATGCTAGAGATGGCGGGCTTTGGGATATCAACTGTGTTGGCTATTCATACTGTTCTATGCTCGTTGTTTGTGCAATTCCTATATGTTAATATGAATATATATATATAGATATATTTACTTTTTGGATTATTTGTTTTAAAGCTTTTACTCGTAGACTAAAAAACATTGTTGAAAAATGTTATTTATATGTCGTAGGGATTGTACTTCAATACAACAAAGCAACGTGAACTTGTTCTTTGAACGTCATTATTATGTATTTATCAATCTTATTGTCTTACAAGTGGCATGCGTACATCCTGTAATAATGAACGAGCTTTGCGAATTCATCATTTCATGATGTACAAGTGCCACTTATAAGATAATGAGATTCATTAAATTCTTCATTATACCCCGTACACGAATTTACATCATAATAAGAATAATAAAATTGAATAAAAAGAGAGTCTATTCGAAAAAGGTTGAACTTTCATTGACAAACCTTCATATCGCTTTACTTAGGTATTATCAATAAGTGCTTTTCGGTGTAGATATTCGCGCGATTTTGGTTTCGTTTTGATACTTGCGTCGAAAAGTGCAGTGTGAGAATAAATACTATTAGTATGAATTGATCACATATTTCACCCTCAAGTTGCACAACCATGATGTTATCTAGATTTTCGTTTGTCAGGTTTTGTTTCCTGTCTGAATTAGCCAACTTTATCTGGCTAAAAACTGTTAAGCTGTCCACTTAAGTGGTTGGTAGGCTATGTAGTGTAAAAGGTCAATAAGACAAAAAATTCCCCAAAGACAAAGGAGAGCAATACTTGTGTAAATCTTTCCACTATGTGTACTAGTAAAAACCAGGCATAGCTTTCGGCCTCATGTTATGATACTTCAATTCTAAATTTTTTTTTGAAAATATGATGACAATATCAACCGAAATTAAAGTAAAATCGGGCATCGTCTTGTGCCTCTGTTTTAGATTTTAAATTATATATATACTTTTTTTGAGGATATTATGAATAAAAATTGAAGTCAAATCAGTCATAGCGTACGGCGTCTTGTTATAACCATTTAATTCTAAACATATTTCTTTAAATTGAGAAAAAAAGTGAAATGAATTAAACAATGTATGACTTACTTGTTCAAGTTGTGTAATGATGATATCTCTGTCACAACGGCTTTTCTCCATATACTCCATTGTTTCGCTCCCAACACATGATTAATATAAAATCTCCGGCATTGTCCGGCATCAGGACTTTTTATCACTGAACATAATTCCAATGTAAAGAGTGACTAGGTGACCAGCTAAGTTATTCTCAGTCTGTCAAATTTTGGTGTCGTCGGTTTGGCCATGTTACAAACTTTCATTAAGATATATATGCCAACTGTGAGCACCATCTTATTATGATGATATGTGTGAAATGACAGTAACTCAAACGACGTGAACATGTTGAAATCAAATTACTGAACAAATGATCGACCAAGATTTGTGGTCGGTGATCGGCAACTATTTGGAAAATAGTACTTTTATGATGATAATACTGTAGTTATGAACTGTTCATGGTATGACTTTCTACATTTCTTTCAACTCGTGTTTCAAGTAGTCTTTGTGGATTATTCACAGTATGGTAACATTTGTATGTGTCTATATGATAAGTTTGTATAGGTTTGCTGCAGATCAGAAATAATTACATTATGTGTTATGTATATAATATGTATACGATAATAAACTCCTCTTATCTATCTTATTTGTTTTGTGATTATCTAACGTCCGCTGTCAACATGTTGAGAATTCGACAAAAGTATCCTGATACACACTGGATCACTTTTCCGCTGTTTGACTTGTAACAAGAAGGTTGATTTTAATTTTTTTGAGTGATGCATTTCTGAAGCTGAGCATAGTTTGTTGTTGAATTTGGGTGCACAGTCATGGTGCACCAAGGTCATTTCAATCATCATCTCACAGAGATATCACCCTGAAAAGTAACTGTTTTAAATATTTAAAAGACAATCCTTTTAAATGCACCATTTAGCTTCCATTTAGCAAATAATCAGTTTTTTGAAAAAAACAGGCGGGGTGACAACCTTGGATATTATCAAATCAATGCTTTTTTGAGGTTCGTTTAATATGATGCATTTTGGATCTCAATTGAGGGGGGGCTATCATATATTCGATTGTTTTCGGTGCTAATGATCCTGCAAGTGTATTGTCTATACATTCCATTATTTGTATTTCTTCTTGTTGACAGTTAGTTTATAATATACATTCAACTTCTTTCATTAAGTACTAAGAACATATAAAGGCTGAAGAAGCGGCCTAGATAGTGCATCTTATTACTTTACAATAGTTAAGAAGGTCTGTTCATTCGCGATAAGAATATCATAAAAATAAAAGGAAGATTTTCATTAAGGTTGTTATAATTGAGAACCGAAAATCCCAAATGTTTAATTATGTTTATACTATTTGTCTCAATTTGTTTTGATATTTTTTTCGAATTGTTTGGACTATTTCCTTATAATTTTGTGAACTTTTTCTTTGTCTTTGCTAACTATTTCTCTTTAACAGTGAGGAAAAGCTACTTTTAAATATTGAGGTAAATACATATCTTGACGTCTGCTCCTTAATTTGTTGTGGTTAAACGTCTATGGCTCTAAAGATTTTGGTAACCATGGTGTAGGTTCTTTCACATCTCTTGAACTGATTTTTCGATTTTTAACGAGAGATGTAAATAGGTTTACATGGGGAGAAATGGCTGGATCTTCACCGCATGTATCTTATAAAAGACCAACATACTGTAATATAAGGATGTCAAACTACAATTTACCAAGCCAAAACTAAAATGTAAGTATAATTGATCCAACACCTAATACTCCATTACTTTATTCCGAATATTATTTGCTATTGCTTCACATTACTCAGGTTCTCCTAATTTTAACTCAACATAGCGACATTGTTATGTTTACACATTTGCCATGAACTTTGAACGATTAAGATATTATTTACGAATGCACACATTTGTAGCATGGTATCGGCACGTTTGAGCACTTTCTATGCATGTAGAAATTTGAAAGCAAAGCAAACATTACTCACTAAAATATCTTTAGTCACCGGAGAGAACAATTGTTCAAACGCTACGTGGGGTTGACATCAGCTTCCTCTTCTAACTTGTGTAAACATTTCAATACAAAAAAACTGTGATTAGTAAAACATTGCTAAGTATGCATGAAATACCCCACGTCCGGTTACAATTTGGATGACCATACGCTTATTACGAAGAATATAACCAATGAGTAACGGAGGGACCGTTTAAAGGAGCAACGCGTTCAAAGGACAAACGACAGGTACAGGTGTGGGAGCTTAGCTTCAGTTTCTTTTCATACAGATATTTGAAATTCAAGTCAGCTTTTGGCATATAAACCATATATATACATATACATTATATTGGTGGTTTCTTTAAACACTTTCAAATGTCGAGAAAAGAGAATTACAATATAATTGTCAAATATATGAACATAACATAAATGAGGTCGTCAGAATGTATCTGATTTTCTTATTTTGCGATTGCAGTGAATTAACAGCATGACAAAGTTGTTTACAAAGAAAATTCATAAAACTTAAATAAAGACTGCACAAATATATAAAATACTAAATATGGAGCACATACTCGCATGCATTATTCAAAGTATTATAATCATTCAAACAATGTTCAGTTCTTGCAAAACGACACACATTTCTGGTGTACAACTAACAAGACAAGCGTGTGTTAAAACTGATGACGTACATGTTGTTGCTTTGAACTTTACATCTGTATCTTCAAAAATACTTTGTGCTACAGATTGTGCTAAAAATAGTACATGTATTTCAATTTCTGTGTGGTCTAGCACAGATGAAGTTATGTGTGCTTTGGTGGAGAAGGGGGAACAAATTCCTTCTGAGAAACAACTTTATATCTGTGGTACCACCAGACCAGTTCACTTCTATGTTGTTTTCGAGGCACAGGTAAGTCAAAGTTTTTAATTTAGTTTGCATATTTATTAATTGGTATACCGCTTTTCATTTAAGAATCATAGTGCGATGTTCTGTGACAGAATGTTATAACCAGATGCGTGTATGTTTGTATGCAGAGACGTTTTGTTTAACGCTTATCGAGAGTTCAGACTGAAAATCTTCACTGGGAACATTAATTAATGATCAATTCTTTCTTGATAGAGACACACAGATTAGGGGTATTTGTTGTGTTTTTGTTTGAACATTTGTTTGCAGCAGGTGCAAATAAGTGCGGCTTAGTGTAAACTGTAGAAATGATATCTTGTGACATTTGTTTAAAAAGTCCAGTTATGTCAATATCACGTTATTATACATGTGCTACATCATGATGATTTCACTAAATATATGCTTTTAGGTAAGTTTTAAGTTTACCGATATATAATCAACAATTATTTAGTCATATGAAAGAAAACCTTTCAGTGTACCAAAAGAGTGCAAGACTATTTATATTCATCAATAGGTACTCAGTGAATGTTCATCTACACTTAGGCTAACTATTTGGTTTGAGTCATTGAAAATAGTTATTTTAAAGATTACTTATGCAAACTGTTAACACATCATTTTTTCTTTCATCACTTCCCCATAAAATGTTTTATATACCTTATTATTTATACATGAATGGTGATTTATATAATTTAGCTTTGTTAAAACCCGAGCTCATCACCCTATACATACTTGCCTATTGACGGTTTATAGTTCACTAGCAATGTTTATCATTCTTTAAGCTGTATGTGCAGTTAGCCTATGAATACAGGACGAAAATTGCGTTCAGTTGCGCGTATCATGACGCCAATATTACCCGCCCGCAAGTATAGGATATCTTATGAATCAGTCAGTCAAAACATAATGTCCACCTGAGAGGTGGAAGTAAGACAATTCCAATTATTTCCAAGCAACTAGATTGATGACGTTTTGAGGGATATACATATGTATAATAAAAACACGCTATTAATAACAGTTTTAGCGATTTCAAATCGCTTTAATTTCATGGTCGAGTGCAAAAGCGTAACATTAAATTTAGATCACTATCCTCCCATATACTAAAGAAACAGAGCAAAGATATGTTTAGCATCTGAAAATACACCTTTAGCTTATTTAATAATAGAAGAAATACCATACGTGGTTTCAAAGTTTACGCTTGTCATAAGACACTGTACTTAATAAGATTGTCTCATAAGCAATCAGGTTGTTGCCTCTTGAATAATATTTGCATATTGTTATTGCTAAGTATGCCTTTTTAATTGCGCTTCCAACGTATGCGACGACTAAAACATGTATCGTACACATCTTTCTTGCTTCCAGGCGACAAGAACGGCATTGACTTCAACTGGCCCTCTATCAACCACAGCTTTGACGCCAACAACAACCCCTACCTTTCCGTTGACCACAACTTTTAGTCCAACAACAGCAATAACCGCTTCTCAAACCTGCACATCGGACGTTTCATCGTGTACCGGATCAATAACAATCACTGGTCTGGGTAACTTCTGTCTGGTAAAGACTTCAGGATGGACACAAAACTATGAGGTTGCAAAAACTACATGTTCCTTAATGGGTGGTCAACTGCCTGAGGCAAGAACAACTCATGACCTTTCAATTATCCTCAGTTTAGAAATAAGTGAGTTGCGTTCAATACCGTTGTCTTTAATTATCTTTTCTAATGTAAATTTTATATTTATGCTAAATTCATATTTAATTAGGTATACAATTTGTCTTATATCGTGAAATTACAACAATAATACGGAATATGGTTTTTCACATTAATTCACATGCAACTTAAAAAAAGTTAAATGAAATTATACAAAAACGTCAATCAAGATAATTGTTTTTTTCAATGTATTTCTCACCTGCAGAGGATGAAGGTCGCTCAGACTGCCTTAGAGCCGTTAAACTCACATCATGTGCTTTGGATAGTACAATTTAAGTTATAATGCCGTGTGCGTTCTGCAATATGTACTGCCTGTTTAAGATAGGCCCTGCTCATTGTTTTCAATTCTAAGTTTTGAGAACAGTTTGAAAAAATGTGATATGTTATCACATATTTGCTACGAGCGTCCTCGTCCTGTTACGGGTTCACAGATAATTAATTCTTCTATGTTAGGTGCAAACTGGCAAGTTAAGTCAGTAATTTAAGGTGGACGACAGCAATTTGTGACACTAACGATTTTTAAATATAACCAGCTAGGGTGATAATTATTGCAGGAGGCTATTGTTAAGGATGTAGGGTTAAAGTAAATTAGGTATATCCGAGTAGCATATCCCATATATTAGCATTTTCAATAAGATGTTCTTATACAAATTAAAGATAACAATAAAAATAACTTCATAATAATCACAAAATACTGTTTGAGTTGTATTTTCTGAGTAGAATGAAATAATTTTTTACCGTTGTGTTAATTCCGTTTGCCCAAACAGATACAACTTATTTTTTGACTGATTTGCTCATACTTTGTATTTGTTGAAAGATTATGGTGTTTCGTGCTTGCTGAAGAAGGCCGCCATATGTCTTTATAAGCACGTTTATGTTCCGAGTACAAGAGTACAACAATAATTAGTAGATAAGACGTTTTTGATTGTTGAATGATGCTCAGATGTTGCGGCTTTATAGACCTCATCTATGATTTTCAATAACTAAGAAACCCAATAGCTTACCAAAGTGTTACGTTTGTATTTATATTATAGTGAAACTGTGTCAGTTTATATAAACATGGACACTGAACCTATTTCTTATAGTCCGTCTCAAGAAGTACGAGATTCTCAAACTTGATTACCAAGTATGATGAGAAAATAAATAAGTGCCCTGGCAATGACTTAAAATATCGCCTGAGCTGAAATTATCGTCAAAAGAATCACGACATATTTAAGAGGACTTCATCTACGCCTTCATGTCAATGAAAATAAATATTTCGTTTTTTAGAAGCTCACTTATTGAATACAAAATATGTGACAAATCACAATTTTTAGAATATTAAAAAAGGTTGATTCATATGAAAGATGAATAACAAAAAAGTAAATTTGGCGTATTGTCTAGGACTAGAATAATTATTGCATTGGTGTATATGAGAAAAATGTCGTCCTATAACAAGGGAATAAGGTTTACTTTTTTACCCATTCTTTTACAGGACTGAATTTTAACAATTCGTAGGTGTAAAGATATATCAATTGTTTTCCAAAATAAACTGCAAAGACAGACCACTAGAGCTGGCCAATAGTCAAAGGAAAAAAAGTTCTCCGAATGTATTTGAATTGCTATTACCAAGACGATAACAAATATGTATTTCTGACATTAGGATAGTTCTTTCCCAAGGTATTGGTCGAGCTTGTACAACATAACGTCATCTATAATTCAAAACGGCCTTACTTTAAAGAATAAGGACTTCTAAAATTTTCAATCGACAACGCAAATCCGTTGAAATAAAAAGTGTGTAAATATGGCTGACATTTACGCAAGTAAGTGGCCGCCTGCTGCAATGAATCGTTCTTAGTTATATGTCTTAAATAATATCTTATCAAATATAGTTTGGTTAGGTTAGGTTACTTAAAATGGTGTATAAACACATATTGATTTTACAAAAAGAGCTGATGATAATTGACTCGCGCAGTAATATTAAGTGCTCACCATGTTATATAGTAATAGGTATATATTTATATAAAAAGCTCCTTTCCACATATGCTTGCAATATAATATGTACTATATTTAGCAAAATTATTGAAAACAGTCGAGGGTTAATAAGAGTAGTATCATATATCGATTGTAAATTATGCCAAAAGAGTGCACAGCTATGTTAAGCAAGATTCAAACTGTGCTATAAAATGTGTCAACGCCACCAGAAACATGACAGTTGTTTTTTTGGGGATTCGTGAATGCGTTTAGTTTACTAATTGTTAAGAAACAATACATTGACATTTTAAAGACTTTTGTCTTTTCGATGACGTCAATGATCAAGCTGAGTCGATACGCTTAGCACTAATTTCAGTGTCGCAAAACAACATTATAATTGTTACCATAGCTTTAATTTGCGACGTGATTCATTATAAGCACATTATATATGATACCTATTTTTTATCGCTAGTGTTTGAGAAAGTTATTTTTAATAACATTAATTTTATTTGCAAGATACTCATTGTAT
>JAUUEB010289799.1:0-21576 GCA_032362205.1 Clione limacina
AACATCGTACACGATTTGAAGTCAATCAGTTGTATCTTTCTTGAGTTATCGTTGCCACAGACAGACACACAAACGCGTATCGTCACTATACCCTCTCCACGAGTAGTAATAACTCGGTTTCGGGTAATTAACACAAAACGCAGGGATGGATAACTCAACCATGACGAAGCAATTTATAGTCTACAACCAAAGAGGTTCATTTTAATGAATTTGTTGGAACTTCCCTTTCCCTCGCATCAGTGCTCGACGGAAGTGAAAGCTTATTCAGTAATTATGGCGCCTATGACAACAGAGGATAGCTTCAATAAACCCTTTGTGACCACAAAGTCCATAAAAGGACACAAAAAGGAATCCCACTTCAGGCAACATTGTGAACTCATTAATGAAGTAAGCTTTAATTCTGAGATAGCTCATCAACATTGAAGATACAGTTTAGAAAAAGAAATTATGAATAGTCAAGTTCCAAGGCAGATATAAGATTGTCTCACCATCAGCAGTGATCCCTCTCCTAATGGCCAATTATAAATTGACAGGTCCTGAAAATAAAACCAATAAGATTTTTGTGAACATCAAAAATATTGAAAATAATCATAATGCCTTTTCAAGTACATATGTATTTCTTTTCAAACAGAAATCAATTAACTATAACATTAAAGACGAAGCTGAAAAAACTTAGTGCATTAACAGATAAATACATAGAAAACATCATTTGTTCAGGTTTTCTTATTCCTCCAAATTCTAAAAGATCTGTATACTTCATTTCAATCTATATTCAATGACTATGTTCACTTTTATTTTATCTTATTTCTTTCATCTTTTTTTCTGTCTAAAAATAGTTAACAATACACACCTGATGTGACAGTGGTTTATTCATCAAGGTGCCTTTAGACCCAACCAGTTGTTTAGCTATGCAGTGCCCTCCTGAGTTCTGTGAAACGTAAAAACTTCATAATAGCAACTTGTGAAACATTGAAAACAGCTATTATTTTTCATTCAATGCTAAGTACTCAAGTTGAGAAAGACAAGTGGTTCTAGATGGTATATTTTAATTCTATACCTTCAGATTTTGGACAAATTAAGAGAAAGTAGACAGACAGCTGGCTCAGGAGAATCCAAGCCCTGATGGTCCCTGGGAACCCAGGAAAAAGCTGTCCCAAAAAATCATGGTGAAAAGTCATCACAATGATATAAAAGCCATGGTGCCTTAAGTGAGACATTCCAAGGACTGTGACACCTTGAGAACCCTCATTTCACTGTAAAGTGATGATAATGATAATACAATGTGGAAATTTCAGTGTTGATTGACTACATTAGGAAAAAAATGAAAAGAATAAAAATATTTTAAAAATATTTCCCTAATCAAAGTAGAAGGAGTTGAACATTAATCTTCGAGTGTGATGCAAAGCTTTAGTAGGAGCTTTCCTACTCCTCTCTAGTTTCAAAACCAAAACACCATTGGACTTTAAACACAGCATTCACAATTACCAAACCATATCACCAGTTCAAAAGTATTGTTTGAAGCTGGATATCTAAAATCTGAGCATAACAATGCTGTCCTGTAAAGTTGTTTTACAGTAGAAAACTTTGTTTGTTGTATTATTAAAACAAACCTTCCAATGCACCTGTTCAGTAGAATTAACAAATATAACCATTAGCTAAAACAAGATGATATTTCTGAAGATGTATTTTACAAACTACAAGAAATAGAATAAAATCCTCTTAGCAGTTTTTTATTCCAAAATGATTATTGTGTCTATGCATGGGAAAATCATGATCATTTACCTTGCATCCTAAGACAACCATCTTCAAAACATTTGGATGGACACAGTTTCTGCGTTGTCTTTCTAGATAATTGATAATGTGGTATCCATGGATACTGTTATCTTTTGGGCCATCTGCAAAATTTTGAAATAAGAGTTACAAAAGTTATTTGAAAATACACACAGAAATTGAACATCAGAAGCAAAATTCTTTGGCATTTATTCACAATAATTTAATTATACAAGCCACTGTTCTCTTATCTTAGAGGACAGACAAATTAATGTAAATCATTGTTGTAAGTAAAGATGAACATTGTAATAAATTATGAACCTGTTAATTACATATGCAAATTAATGTGTATGCAGATTAATCCCAGAACCTTGGTGGGTAGCCTAGATCTGGCATCTAGTCCTGCCTACCAGAGACCAGATACAAAACATAGGTACTGTGTGGAATTTGCACATATTTAGAACCCTCGGGTGGTTGGAAATCAAAAGGAAGAGTAGTTGGAAAAGGCACAATAAAAGCAAAATTCAAAGAAAATAATTCCTATTTTTAAAAAATATGTAAAAAACTTTAATTGAATCTCCTGTCATAGTAAGATTATTATGGTGAAGCAGGTAAAAGGCACCTCCCCTGTATACTGCTGAGGCCGTGATGGTCTAGTGGTGAGCGTACTCGACTCTCACCTGAGAGGTAGTGGGTTTGAGCCCTTGCTTCGCCACAAGTCATTTTCGGTAATACCTTGGGAAAGTATTGTAACCCCATTTCCCACTTGGCGCTGCCCTGCGGCGACACGCAATGACCTAAACAATCATTGAAGAAAAAAGTGCCCTCACGGGACAACAAAAACCTTCGGGGAAATAAATATATATATATACCTCCAAGAAAGTTGAAATAGTGTTCTTTTTTTGTCTAGCTTACTCTTTCAATTTGTCTAAGGCATCACCTTTACAAAATAATATCTTTCAGTCAAGATCTTTGATAAGAGTTCAGATTCTTCAGAAAAAATAAGCCAAAGTAGCTGTTGAGAACTCTTGTTGAGATAGTCAATTGTCTAGATTTGTGATATCATTAATGTCTATATCAGTTTATTTTATGTATTTTTACTTATGAAATACTCTCACAATTTTTAAAATTTCTCAATAAATATGTTTGAAAAAGAATATAAAAGAACCTCAGTAAAAAAAGCTGTAGAATGTACTCACTCAGGCGGTCAATAAGCGTCAGTAGTTCTTTGTCTTTAATTGCAAGACCTTCAGTATTAAACACTAACAACTGTCTTAATCTTCCCAAGTCATGAGGTAATTCTGATAGTGAAGTGTTCCTGAAAAGAAGCTGAAAAGTCACCTTCCCTTGACATGAAAATAATATAAGTAGGTGATTATGTATGTAATGACAAAAAATAAAACCAATTATATTCTTTCCTCCCAATATCTCTTACTTTTTTTCTTTCAGTTCTTTTAATTTTTCTTAAATATTCAAATACTGTATATTGCAAAATTAAGCAGCGTAATGTCCTTACAAAAGAAGTATATTGATAAAAATTATCATTCATTTGAAATTTATAACGAAATCACCCTCTGATAAAAGTACCTATAATGGTTTGTTTAAAACTCTATAATAATTTTTGCACCAAAACTAATATGATTTTTATCATTCATGCACTAGTTATGTGTGCAATAAAAGAAATTTGAACACAAAAACAAACTCATGACACAAAAAAAGCTGAACACAACTTACTCACTAATGTCAAGGACTGAAAGATTGCTTAAATCACAGATACCACTTGGTAAAACTTTGAGATCATTTTGTGCTATGCACAACTCGAATAGGGAAACTGCCAAATGATGACCGGGGATCTCAATGTGACTTCTTTGTTTACTGCTGAAAAATGAAAGCACACAGAATGTTTTATACTTTGCCCTGCATGACAAACAAATAAAATGATAATTCTTACTAGAATTTTGTGAACGCAAAAAGCAAAAATCACAAATAAAATTTTGCTAAGTGTTTAATGTATCCATCAACATATGGAAGGTTTTATCAGCAACAGAGCTACTAGACACTTTTACAGGCTGTTGGAAAAGAAAATTTACAAACATTTCTCCACTATACTCTGAGTGAACAAGCTTAGGCAAAGTGGCTACAAGATGTTAGTAAAAATATAAGTATGATGAAAGATTGACTGTTACCGTCACAAACAGTTAACTGTCTTGTTAATGAATCCACTTTGGTTAATTGTTTAAGTTGATCGAGTAACTCGATTTAAGTACATAAACTTACAAAGGTGCATGCTTCAAATTGTTGCTTTGAGGTGACAAAAGTCCTAAACAGTTATCAGTCAAACTTAGGTAAGTTAGTGGACATTTCCAGTTGTCTGGTGGTGACAGTTTCCTAATCTTGTTGTGAGAGACATCTAGATGTGTCAGCTGGGCTGTATAGAGAAGTGAGAGAGTCAAACATACTCAAAGGCACATCATACATTTATCCCCTGAAAACTGCTTTAATTAAAGTTCATTGTGGCTTTGTTTGGAACTTTCAAGTTTGCTTCAGAGAAAAAAATATAAGCAACAGCTTTTAGATTCTTGATCTAATCTAGTATAAATTAAATCGAAGAGCAAATGAATGGATATAATAAATTCAGAAAAAATCTAATTACTTTATACCCAACATGTTGAGATGATTAAATCATCTAAGAACGCATTGATCTGACATGAAACAAACTGTGACAATCTGAATAGAGACAAAAAGGTATCAAGACAATAGCTTAAAATAAGACAAGAGGAATTTATTGCCATATACATATCATTTTTACAAAATACATAATAAAACTGTAAATAATAAACAAATACATTGAATTCAAAAATCATACATCCTATTCAAAGATATCAAAATATCCCCTTAATCAGATTTTGCACAAATCTTAAAGCAATTAGAATTAGACAGATTCATAACAATTTGGCTGTGTCATGAAACTATCATTACTCTTGATAGAAGTATAACAAACTAGAAAAAAATGAGTACTCGTAGAGAGTACAACCACATACATCAGACAAAAGTAACAAAGAATGTATAGCAAACAACTCAAGGGCCATAACTCTGTCAAAATATTTTCAAAAAGTTGAGAAAGTTATTCTTATAAGGTCCTTAGAAGAGTATTTGTGCAATATTTCAGGGTCCTACTTCCAACAATGCGTCCACTGCATAAATAACGTACCTGAAAATCATGAAAGGGACATAACTCTGTCAAAATGGGTTTTTAAAAAAAATAGAAAACAGCTTTTAGTAGGCACCCATGAATTAGGCCTCTGTAGAAGAAATTCAAAGAAAAGAATTCCTATTTTAGAAATATATGTAAAAAACTTTAATTGAATCTCCTGTCATAGTAAGATTATTATGGTGAAGCAGGTCTCTGTGCAAGATTTCAGTTTTCTATCTTTGATGCGTGTTTGCAAAAAAAACAGAGACACATAGCAAAATACTGAAAGGGGCCATAACTCTGTTTTTAAATTGATTATTCAAACAATTGTGAAAGCTGATTTTAATAGTCACTATAGAAGAGCCTCTTTGCAAGATTTCAGATTCTTAACTCTCAAGATGTGACCTCAGCATGTTTTTGCCAAATTAACATATAGCAAAAAAAATCCAAAAAGGGCCATAAGTGTGTGAATTTTTCACAAATATTTCTGGATTTGAAAAGCAGACATTTTATACCTGTTCTCTACCTCAAAAATAAAAGAGATCCAAGCAAAATTACTCAAGTTATCCCATAAACAGACACACACACACACAGACAGACAAGAAGAAAATATACCACTGCACAATATAATTGTGCGTGGAATAAATGTGGTACATGCAGCAAACAATAGAGATGTGCAATAATTACTGATGATAATCTACTTTCACTCAAGCGGTCCAGTAAAGACACAGAATAAAAGGCTTACCTAGTTTAACAATACAAGTAGGTAGTTCAGTCAGCTGATTGTTGCTAACATTGAGGTATGTCATGGTTTTACTCCAAAACTGGTCACTGTTTGGTGGGAACACCTCAAGATGATTATGAGAAAGATCAAGGACTTTCTATAGAAACAAACACAATTTATTTTACTGACTAAATCAATTTAAATGTACATAGACATGTCTTGATGTGATCATGCTTCAAATTCAATTTGAAGGATCCTAAAAAGGAATTATGCACATACGGTGTTGCACATTTTTTTTCATTCATTTATCATACATCATACATTTTTCTTTCTGATTGATTTCCTGCAGATTTTTGTTCGTATTAAATGTTTATTCTCAAATATAATTTGGTCAACAGTATAAAATAAATAATCTTGATTTCTTGAGGAAAGGAAGTCTTTGTATTTTAGTCCATGCAAGCTAAAGTATTTGTACTTGAAAGTCTCTTGTGTTTTCTTTATGCTCAATACAAATCATTATTGACACATTGCACTTATTCTGCTGATAAATATGAAATAGTTACAATATAATCTACATTAATTTTAACATAAACAAATCTAACATCCATTTGTGCTACTGAAAATACATTCGTTTTTCTAAACTAAAGACAAAAGTCAGATGACAAAGAGTTCAGCTTGAAAAAGGTGGTTGGAGGGCTGCCAAGAGCTCCTGATAAGCTCCAAACACAGATTGGTGGTAAAAGTTTAATTTTACTACTATTTAAGGAAGAAAAGATTTGATTTTAAAGAAAAAAACAGAATACAGTGCTGACATTATGTTGTTAATCATTCCTTCAGGGACAATAGAATCAGAGCACTGCATACGCATACACAACACCATCACCCAGTGCCAATTTGTCATTTGACCATGGCTTTGTCCTGTTAACACTGATGAGGAGAGGATAAAGTTTATGATCTTGGCAGAAAAGGAAAAAGATTCTTTTAATTGTTGCTGTGGTTAGGACACATACTCAACTTTCAGACTTTATTCACATAGACAATGACATTTGTTGTCTTTAAGCTTATTTTGTTTCATAAAACATTTAAACAGTTTGAAACTAAGATATACTATCAAACCCACAGTTGAAGCACCAGAACTTTTTAACTTGTAAAAATACTCAATATTGAGATCAATCAACTGACCATAGGGCACTGCCATGGTGGAAACATTTCTTTCAACTGATTGTGTGAGGCCTTAAGAGACTTGAGGTTGACACATGAACTGATCTGAGGAGAGAGACTGACAAGGAAGTTCTCAGACACATCCAAGGTGAGGAGACGGACACATTTCCAATCAATTCTGGACTGGGCTGAGAAAGAGATAAATAACATCTTAATTTATAGGCTCACCAAGAAAGAAACATAAAGATTATAAAGGTTTTGAAGTGAGTTATTTATGCCTGTATGAACCTCATGGCCAATCTACACATCAGTTGTTATAAGTAATAGGAATAAAAGAAATGGAAGCATATCTGAAAGGGCCATGACATAATATTTATACTACTCCACAAAAGTTTGAGTACTTAAATTAATTCTTTATCTTATTTTGTCAATTAAAGTTTTGTTTTATAATTTGTGTAACATCATAAAAAAACATGTATATTCACATTTGACAAAATGGAATTCTATTTACATGGTAACATGGTTTGAATTTCATTATTAACAAAAACATAAATAATAAACTCATAAATCTAATACAAATATAAAAGGTAGACACTGTTTACATCAAATACAAAGGAGTCACAGACAGACTTACACATCTTATGTACATAAAACATATTTAGCTTCCTTATATTTCTTGCTTAAGAAAATTCGCCTTTACATCATTTCAATCAAATAATTAGCAATGTTGCTATCTTTTATCTATATTCTATCTCAATAACTTCATTATTTGCTCTTGTCTTGTACTTACTGGGATCAACCAAAGATTCCAAACAATTCTGCGACAGATTGAGTTTCTCAAGGTTTGGTAAAATGAAGATATATACAGAGACACAGGTCAACTGGCACTTGCTCAGATCTAAAGTGGTTAAGCTGTAAAGATTACAAAAAAGGAAATCTCAACGCTATCGTCAAATTATGCTTGACACAAGAACATTTTTATGTGAACAACTGTTACTGATAGTTTGTGAATGAACAAAGTTATCAATTAAAATCTCAATAAATTGGTGAGCAAAAACATAACAAATAAAATTAAATAAAAACAAATAGGACTTTATCACAAAATCTTTCTATCTTTAAACAAATGCTACCAAATTAAAAAGTCTTAAAAAGAAAATGTTGAACCATTGTGGTACTCAGTGCTGATGCTTAACTCACATGTGAAAATAATTTGTTTGTGCAAAAACCACTGATAACCTAGTTCTATCGAAGACCTACTATAGAACATAGGTCCTATAAGTGTAAGTTGTGGAAGTTCAAACTCACTCTGTGGTTGGACATTTTTTAAAAGAGAAGTCGAAAAATATGTACTGCTGTCAAAATTTAGAAAATACAAAGGCATATCTCAAGTTAATATGACTAAAGCAGTCTAATATAAAAGTAACATCTGAAGTTGGATAGTGGACGCCATTTGAGCAAAGAGAAGCACCAAGTTGTCTTTCAAAACATTAAAGAGTAAAATAGTAAGCAAAAAATCAATAAACCAAAACTAACTACTTTCATGCTTATAGTGAACGAATGAACAAACAAAACCAATCAAACAAAATGTTACCAAACAGTCTCAATTAATGATACGAATACTTTAAGGTTGAGGCTAATAATTTTGTTGTTGTAAAGTGAACCCTGTTTACCTTAAAACCTTATAAATTGCAATGGCAAACGTAACCATTTTCATACATATTATATTTCTCACTTGGCAGTTTGTTAGCTTGATGTTTATTAACATAGTAACATTTCTTATATACATACATCTAAAAAAATCAACTTTAATCTTTACGTACTTCTTTTCCAAATTCATTGCATCCACATTATCCACAAGCATTTGATATTATAAAAAAGTGTACTGATTGAAAAATAAATTCAAATGCACTTCTATCTCACCATTTTTGTGATAAGTTAGCTGTTTTGAATGGGTCCTTGATCAGCTTTAATGGATTATCACTGACATTCAATTCAACAAGATTTCTAAATGACCACAGAATGTCTTCAGGGACTTCACTTAAACTGTTCTTTGACAGATTGATTATTACAACAGATACTTCTTCTGATTTCTCTGACTGATCTGTTCCTTCCACCCCATCCTTAAAATCATGAGACTCTTCAACAATGAACCATTGTGACATGACACAGTAGAGGTGTAGGTCTGTCATATTGAACTGAAATAGACAAGAAATAAATTTCACATAATAACAGAAACAACCAAAGTTTGTTTATCTGTTTTCTCAAAGGATTTCTTTGTCAAGAATTATTCCTCATTGTTGTTGTTAAAAAAATATAATTCAAAGAAAAGAGCACAAAATCAACTTATTGATTAGTTCTTATTTCCATCATCTCTGCTCTTTGTAGACAGAAGTTGAAGTGATTGATCTGCTTTTACATAGAGAGTTCATAGTTTTTTCTGATTAAGGAACATACATCAATGGTTTTGCACAACTTTAGTATCAACGCAACTGGAATCAAACATTTCATGTACATTGTAACATTTAAAGCAAACTAAATCTGTCATATTTATATAAAATTAATAAATATTTGTAAATGTGCGTGATACTGGTTTATAGTTATACATTGAAAGACAACAGTAAACTACTTTGGTAATTTTGAAAATTCTGTTCAGTTGGGCAAGAGTTGGTTTGTTAGTTATAACTCCATACCTAACATCTAGCAAAATGACATTAAATGCCAGCATGTGCGTATAAAGAATTTTAAAAATGGAAAAGAGTTAGGTTAGAGATATTTTAGATCAGATTGTTCCATTAGTTCCGAAAGGCCTAGATATACAAAAGCAAATACAAAGTAAACTTCAAGCAGAGAACAGAGAAAAGCAGTAAAGATCTACTCTCAACCTCCAAAAAAGAGAACCTCCCCAATAAGAATCTGTCGCAAAGCGCAAAAAAATTGAATAAGAGCGCCTATACCATAAAAGAACATCTGTCAGAAAATCTCAAGTTTACCGGTATAAAATCCAAAGATTTTTCAAATATTACCTTGAAATAATCTTCATTAAAATTAATTTGCTGCTAATTTTGAGTTGCTTTCATTTAAATGTCAATAAACAAAAATTAAAGAGATGTGGTAAGTATTAGAAGGCAGAGACAATTTTAACAGAAACTTCAGTGCCCTTTGTTTCTATGTTTTTCTACTGAGATGGTTTTTTTAATAGAGAAAATAAACATCTTATTAAGCTACAAAGGGTTGGTGAAACAAAAGGTGTACCAACATAGCATCTAAAAGTTAAATATTTGAATTTTTTATCAATAAATATTTGTCTCTAAACTTTATAATACTCTCAAGTTAAGGTAAGCTATTGGAATTATAATGTTTTTATGAATTCATTTCCTTATTTCCCTTTACAAGGACAGGAAATGAATCAAGTCTTAAAATTAACACTCAATTCTAACAAAATGTTTACACATCAAGGGTCATGTTGGTCTAGTGGTGAGTGTACTCGATTCTCACATGAGAGGTAGTGGGTTTTAGCCCTTGCATCGCCAATAGTCATTTTCGGTAATACCTTGGGAAAGTAATTTCACCCTGTTTCCCACTGAGTGCTGCACAGCAGCTGCCTAGCAATGATTTAAAAAAAGATTAATCTTCTAAGAAATAATCTTACCTGTCGTTTATGCCCGTCTGATGTGAGGAAACTTGATTGGAAAAGCCTTTTAGAAAATTCTGGGAACTTCTGGCAAACGTCTGCTGTGACATTGGCATGAAGCTCTGTTATCAGGAACACTGCAACGTCAATGTGGTAACCTGTAGGGGTAATCACAGTAATCAAACTTTGCTCTTTTTTTGGGAGGTGGGTTATTAAATTGAAAGATAAATAACTCAAAATGAAATTTGAGTAAGTTTAACTCAAAGTTTTAGCTTGTTTATTTTACAAAACTCATAGAATGATAACAAACTTTCTAGTCATTCATTGACTGTAACCACATAAAGTGCTTGAATGATTTTCTTTATTCTTTAACAACAACATTCCAAGAGATTAGTTACAAGAGTATAAACGTTTCAAAAGATTATATTATGGAAATAACTTAAAAACAAAAAAAATCATGATTTTGCTTTACTGTAAAAATTAAATAAAAGAGAGAAAAATATAACATAAAAAGTAATTTCAGTCAAGCCATGGTTATCCAACAGCGTCTGTCCCCAGCTTCATATGCTGGATTATCAAGTTTGTTGGATATTTTATTTCGATTAAAAAAAAATAAAGAAACCTCTCTGAGTTTCTAGCCAAAGGGCGGTTGTAAACTTTAGGTCTATTTAATTCATTACTTTTTTTGTTTTCTGTTTGGTTGATTTAATTTTTACCAATTTGTAATTTATTTTAGATTTTATCAAGTTTATATATAATATTTTTTGGGGTTATAATGATTATCATAATGTTGTTAGCAAAATTTTTTCTTCTTTATTCTTTTTAAATATTCTTATACATTTTTATGTTTTCTGTTTCAGTTGTCAGTTCTCTTATTTATCATTCAATATTTTTTTATGTTTATATTTTCATTGTTTATTCTAGTTTCCCTTTTTCTTCATTGTCTTTTGCTTGAGGCACTTCTTTGAATAGCAGTCAATCACTCACTCATCTTTGATAGAGAAAGGAGGTTATTTGATGGAACATTGTTCTAATCTTGTTTATAGAAAAAGTTTCATCAATTTGTAACAAAATAATTCTTTTGGCAGAAACAAAAGTCTTTCAAGGCCACTGTAAAAAATTGACACCACTCAAGATTAAAGAAAACCTGATAAGGGGTGTCAAAGCTGATGATCGCCATATGTACACTCTCCAGCTGTCCTTTTGATCTCAGACCTTTGCTATCATTCTAGTCATTGTGCCTATAAACTGTGCTGGGCAATTCCATGCGTTCCAGAATGACATTTGGAGTCACTAAGGTGTCCTGTGTCCAAGTAAAAGTATTTTTGAGGGTTTCAATGCTTGTTTTTTATCAGAGAGATATCAAATCAAACAAGAGTTGCATTGAAACAAATGGAGTTGTATACAACCTGTATAGGAGTGAAACTGGTCTTCGAAAATGCAGGTCACTCAAAGACTTGCCAGAAATGAAATGTCTATAGTCTGTTGGATGTGAGGTACCACCTCAAGAGATGAATCCTCAAGTAAATAACTACTGACCAAGGTTGGGGTCACCCCTATTGCAGAGCTAATGCGCCAGAGTAGGCTTCGTTGGTATGGTCACGTGGCAAGAAAAAAGAGTGCAGCTGGCTAAAGAGAGTCCAAAGAATGGAAATGCCCGGCTACCTAGGTAAGGGCCATCATCCCAAGCCGTGGAGTGAGTCCTTTAGAGAGGATTTCAGGACCAAACGCTTTACTCCAGAGATGGCACAAGATAGTCGGGCTTGGTGTAAAGGGATTGCTTTGTAAAAGTCAAACCCATGTAGTACATATGACTGCAAATATGGACATACAGCTATAGATGATGATGATGATTGACTGTCATCAAAAAGATTTTTAAAAGTGTTACCTGAAAATGCTGCAAACAAGGGAAACTGATGTTCACAATTGAAAAGACTTTGTACAAAAGCAACTGTGTTGTTGATGTTTGTACTGGCACTGATCCATTTCTTGACAAGGCTGAGGTGACCTCCTTTACATGCAGCATACAACAGGCAATATCTTATGTCATCATCAATTACTAGCGCTGAAATATAAAAAAACAAATTAAATGACAAAAGAGAAACTGTAAAACTTTGTTTAAACCTTATGTGGCTACAATGTACATTTCAATCAAATCAAGTCCAAACATATTCATTTATTTTTAGTTGAGGTAGTGAAAAAATTGTTAATATGTAATATATTTAAAATGGCTAAGAATGCATCCCATTTTCCTATACAGTTGAACTTGCTCTAAGAGGCCAGTGATTATCAGCAGCAAAACTGGCTACCTACTGCTAGTGGCCTCTTACAGCAAGATGACATTAAAAGAATCTTATAGAGAATAAAAGTGAATGGTCACGCTAAAAAAGGGCCACTTACCACAGGTGGCCGCTGAGCAAGTTCAACTGTATGTGATTTTGATTTATGCAAGATTTGGGTGGAATGTAACAATCACATTAATCAAAGACATGTTGTAACAAATAAGGAATTGCATTTATGTATATTGAATATTCATAAGGTGAAATAACCTATGTTCTCAAAGTCATTTAGTGTATATATTACATTGGCTATAGTGTGCATTTTTTCGAGTGCCCTTGGGCACAAGCTAGTTAACAGTGTGGGAGTGAGAGGTCAAAAAGCAAGTTGCAGGAGCAATGCTGGTAATGATGCAATCAATCACAGACCTCAGCATTCAGATTTACTTGTTTTCAATTTCTTCTTGCCAGATATAAGCGGTGCTGCCACAGAGATAATTGTTACCAGTTTATCTGGTTACGTTGTGATTTCAGTGGTGCCAAAATAGAATCGCACAGCCTTAGTACACAAAGAAGATAAAAATGTTTTCTTTTAAAGAAACAAATGGCTCAAAAGTACATGAGAAACAAGAATTTAAGAGCAAAAGTACAATAAAACACATCACAACTTTACTGTTGAAACAACATCAAAATTGCCAAAAGCCCCTGTAAAGAAAGAACACATTAATAGTTAATGAAAATTTTGAAAGAAAGTGTCTAAATGTTCACAGTTAAGTTCACTAATTATGAGTCAAAACTAAAACAACAGTAATTCTTTTTAAAAAAACCATCTTAGTTAAGTTTTGTAGGTGGGAGGGGCTTCTTATCATAGATAATGAAAAATACAGGTATACACAAATTTTCTTTGGTGATACAAATCATATTTTGACATCACAAATTCTAATAAATGATTATTCATGATTTTGAAAGTGGGCACCCAAAAAGTTTAATTTGTTTACTATTCATTTTTCTTTTAATATAAACCAAGATATAGACTACAGTAGAATCCCTCTATTAAGGCCACCCTTGGGACCCAAAAAAATGGCCTTAACTGGCGGATGGCCTTAATAGAGGGATAAACAAAAAAAGAAGAATCAAAATCTAGCAAACAAAGAAATAAAAGACACCTTTGTTTAATGGAATGTTTCACTATAATACTCTGAATACTCAGCCTGCTGAATCAGCCTAACAAACTCTGGGTTTGCATGGCATAGTCCAAAACTCATCAGCTGTTTTAAATTATTAACTGCTGTAACATAACTTCAAGTGTTAGAGCCGACCGTTTACGTTTACTTTTTGGCGGAGCCATCGTAATGTAGATTCAATAAGTAAGGTTATCTATTTTAAAAAAATGGTTAATGATAGGGATACTTTGATAAATAGAAAATGGAAACACGAGCAGCAGACCGTGACCGCAGTACACAAGATTTTTTTTCCAAGAAGTACTTGCGATATGCAGGTGAAAACATCAAGTCGAGTTGTTGTTAAGCTGCAAATATTTTTAGAGTCGCATAATTCTATAAAATTGGTATTTTGTGGCCATAATAGAGGGGTTTTTCTTCAAAAGGGACCAAAAAAGTGGCCTTAACTGGCGGATGGCCGTAATATAATAGAGGGAAATAAATAACAGAGTTTAAGAAGGAAACAGATCGGGGATTTGTTTTTTGGCCTTAACTGGAGAATGGCCGTAATAGAGGGATTCTACTGTATTTGAAAAAAAACTCTTCTTCAGATGAAACTGTATCTGTTCTTTCACACGAAGAGATATAAAATTTGCCTCATTTACACTTACCACAAAAGTGGGTATACAACAACTGTACTATATCTTCATGGCCATTTAAGGTTGCAAGATAGAACTCAGAATCTTCTTCCCAAACATGAACACTAGGCTGGACTCCATATTTGATCAGAAGTTTTGCAATTTCAAGATGACCAAAGGAACAAGCAGCTTGAAGACCTTCTCTCTAAATAAAGAAAAGGAATGAAACAAAAATAACATCCAAAATACAATTCTGATATCAATTTGAAACTTGTAAAGGATTCAAACCAACTTCCCTGCAACCAAGCAGAGAGTTTTACCAAACCTTGGCAAACGCTACCCAATTGAGCTACAAAGCAACACGTTAAATACGCCACTAATCAAGTTTAATATTTCAAAAATCTCACAGCTACTAGTGTAAAGCCAGTACAAGAAGTCCAGCAGAGGATAGAAATACAAATTAAAGATTTAAAAACAGCCTCATGTTCAGTTTAACCAAACCATGCAACTGCAGCATTTAAGCTAAACATGAGTACTGTTCAAATCCTACCATCAAGCACTGTCAATAGATGATTGTGACCTTGAAAAATAAACAAACAAAAAACAGCTTTAAAATAGTCTTAAACATAGTAAAGATAGGGTAAGAAAAACATGCGGTTATTACTTACTCCAAGCGTTGCAAAATCTAAAATTTGTTGGTCTGCAATCATTTGTAAAATTCTGTCAAACCCTAAACGACAAATATCAGTTAGAACAGATGGTTGATCTTTTAATATTTTTCTAATTAAAAGACCATCCTCATTATTTGGATCATCAAAGACCAGCTCCAGATAAAATTCGTCAGACTCAGCTATTGCTTCTAGAACCTTCGTTTCCATCATATCCATGCGATCTGTGAAAAACATTTTTTTAAATGATGACTAAAGTTATGCTCAAAACAAAACATGAATAATACAAAAATAGCTATTTTCAATATTTTGAACAATAATAATAATGGCACTTATATAATATATACCCCTTTCCATTTAGGGTAAGTTCAAAGCGCTTTACAATTGAAGAGCAGATTTCATGAATATTTCTGTTAAAAAAATTGCTAGATCATAAGGAAAAGCACCTTTACCTGTATAAAAGGTTTGTGGGTAGGCAAGAATATCAATCTTCCTTATTCAGTAAGGAAAATTGAGTGGGTTGTCTAAATATACAATTAATATAAATTCAAAAACATATTAATCTTCAAATGTTTATATATATATACTTTATGACAAAGCAGAATTATAAAACTAAAACTTCAAAACATTCTTATAAAAATCCAGCAACTAACATTTCTTTTCTTAAATAATAAATTTTTGCACATTGATAATGTCTTACCTTCCAAATCCATGTTGATTGAATGTTGCTTCATTCAATTGTTAAAGAGAAAATCATGAAGACTGTTGCACTTAAAGCTTTTATATGGTTCATAGTTTGTTCCATTGTCTTGAACACTGCAAGATTTAAAGTAAAAGACATGGCCATTAAATGTTAAGCATAGTATTATGTATACAGTAACTATGCCTAATCACAATGAGTACTCCCTCCATATCAATCAAGGAGACTAACACATCAAATTATGCTGTTTGTTTTGATTTTTTTCTGGTGGACAAATAGGATAAAACATATTGAATAAATACTTAGGCCATGTTTAATCATCAGATATCTTTTCCTGTGACCAATCTAAAAAAATAATTGATAAAATTGATAATCTAAACACTGTCTAGAAACTGATGACTGACTACCAGAGAGAAAATTAAGGTGACATTCTTCAAAGATTGTCCAATTAGAAGAATTGCATTTAGAGCATTTTTTGGAAGCTTAGTCAAAGCACATTACAAAATATTCTGAGCAACAAATAAAATGCAACAGTTACTTTGACTTTCAATATTAAGGACAAGCATGTATTCAATTGTTGTTTCTTTCAAGAAGTTACTTGTATAACAATTATGTGTGATGGTTTAAGAATTCTATGTACTAGCATGATTCACAAGTTAATGCAATAAAATACAATACAAACTGTGAAATCACAAAAAAAAGTGTAAAATTTTGACAAAAATTGTTGAAACATTGATTTTAAATCAGAAAACATTGTGAATTCACAAATAGATAAAACGTCAATACAGTTACAGTTTATGTCATCAATAATGGCTAAATGATTTACTGTTTTTTTAAGTAAAAATTTTTTCTTCTAAACATAAGTCTATCGAGAGGTTGATTAATAATAGCAGGAGACGTTGTAAGCCTTCTGGCCTTTCTAGTGTCTCTTCTTTCTTTATCATTTGGAGTTTGACTTTGCATACATGGCCGAAATTAGTTGTTAAAAACATTTAAAAGACCCGAAATTAGTTGTTAAAAACATTTCCTCAGGATTACCTCAAGCCAGTAGTAAACAAACGTAAGATAAAAGCAAAGACTTATGACAATTGTGTTACCAAAACTTTGTGACTTCAGCCCAACGCTTGCATGACAAATGTTTTGTTGTGCCACAAGCTAAAAGTGAAATTTCAAAAACTCCTTTTCAATAAAAACAAAAAACAATCTCAGAGTGGAACCTGCTTGAGCCAGATACAATTGCCTCATCCACTGTGGAGACCTTTAGGGCTCGTCTCCAAAAGCAGGCCCCCGCATAGTGCACCAACCAACCAAACGTTGATTATATGCCATTATTAGTCAATTCAATGTAAACCTATACAGATACAGATATTTTAAACAATTTAAAATCATGGAAATAAGGAATCGAAAGACAAAAAAGTACCCTTGAAATGTTACCAAAGACAAATTATGATATTATTACCTCTAATTTAAGTGGAAATGGTTCATTAATAAGAGAAATTTAAATCTTTCTGTGACAAACTATAGAGCTTATGGTCCTTCAATCATTAAAGAAGGAGAAGAAAACTAAGCTCAAACAGAGGTTCACACATTTGCGTCATCTTGATAAGTGTTTATCCCACAGAGCACTATTCATATGCTTGTCTGACTTGAGTATGTCTGAAACAAATGTTGAATGAAATAAATGGTATTATGCTTGAAAGACATTTTCTAACGCCTATGAATCTGTTGACATAAAAGTCCTTTTTTATTACCTGAAGAGGAATGTCTGTTTCAGATACTCTTGCTGTAAAAGTAACTGTTGGTACATGAGGGGATCCTGCACTCCAGGCATTGCTCCACCCACTAATGTTGGTAATGGCCCAGCCATCATTGGTGAGATCAAAGGAGGAACTGTTGAGACCATTTCAATACCTGATGTTGATGTCTGGACAAATAAAAACAAGACATTATGATGCTATAAAATATCATCACAAATTGTCTACATCAAAAATAATGAAGCTTTTGCTCATGACGTGACGCCTTCTTGGTTTACCGGCAAAGCAAAGATTGAAGAGAAATAGCAAACAAGAGTACAGGATGATTTGTACATTTTTGGGCATGGTGTACTGCTTATAAAGTAAAAATCAGGGAATCTGTGTTGAGTTTCTAAAAATTAGTCTAAACAATAGAGCTGTAAAAGTTGCAATGCTAGAAGTCTCTGAATGTGAGAAAAGGAGTAGCTATCACCTTCTATAGGCCTGATATTAAAAACAAAGTTTGCAGAAAACAAACTTCTGTGAAGAACAGGTTTACATTCTTAACTCTAAAACACATAAATATCTTCAATTTGTGACACAATCTTCTTCTTCTTTCATTAAGTCACAACATCAGAAAAAGAATCTTTATAATCCATAAAGTAAAATGGCTGAGGAAAAGGAATCAAGCAAAAAAGTTTTATGAAAGGACAACCCCTCATCACCAAAGGCAATACCTCAAAACTTTTAAGTAAAGATTGACAAATGGCGTCATATTCACATATTTGACAAGGCTGGACAAGGACTGTATCAAAGAGCAAAAAAGGACTAAATGCTGTCTGATTTATGCAGAAATGCCAACTAGAGTTCTCTTTAAAACACAGGTCATTCCAGTGATTGAGATTGCACTTGTATGTCTTACGCTCATAAGTCACAAAGGTGCAGAGATAGAAATTCCAACAAAACGAGATACATTTTTGGATATAAAAGAGACACCTAAATAGAGGAAATAGAGTCCATGGCTTTTGATGCATCAAAGAATGCCAAAAGCTAGCCCAAGTCGAAGAGTTCTTTTGTATGTCCTCTGATCCTAAACATCTCCTTGATGAAAAGATTTGAAGACAAGTTGACTTAAGAGAGGGTCTTAGTGGATGAACCAGGCTACAAAAAAAAAGAAAGATATGTCATCTTCATCAACAGAATTGTCAAAAGATGAAAAAGGCCAGGTTGGAAATTTACTGCAAGAAATGAAAGTCAACCATTTATGAGCAACAAACATCCTTGTCAAGAAAGACATTAATTGAGAAGGCAGTAAAAGCAACATATGCTGATCACCAAAACATCTTCTTGAAGGCGACATTAAAGAGCGTAAAGCAAACATGGCTCTGTACAGAGTGTAAAGACTCCAAAAGATTAGTAAACCCAAGTAAATAAACCAGACATACTTACAACTAAAGGAGGTAAAGGAGGACCAGGAAGGAACGGCACACGACCATATCGTTTAATGAGTTCCCCTGTGGACACAAGAAAAAAAGTGTTTATTCCTCTTTATCATTGATAAGTATAAAGACAAACGAAACTAATAACTTTTAATATCTTAATTCGTTTCAGTTGTCTATTTTTTCCTTCCCAATTGTGTGGTTGAGTAGAATGCAGCACAAATATGTCTAAGATAACCAGACAACTGTTGTAAGAAACACAAATTGTCTAAACTTCCCTTTCTTTTTACAAAAAGGTGTTCCATAGCATAAATTAAATCAACAAAACTAACAAATAATTAGAGCCTTAGCAGACATCAAAAGTTTGTAAGCAAGGTGGGGCCAAACTATTTGTACAAAATTGTATCAAAATCTATTACTTTTGACATATTATTTCCTTTGTGATGCAACAATTAGATATTTTGAGTTTTAAAAATCGGAAAGTAAGAGTAAACTAGTTTTAAGCTTATTCAGGTACATAATAAATACTGTAAACCTGATTATTGATGACATTTATTGCCCCATGAGTGTGGATAACAATGTCTAATCAAACCAGCTTTGGCAAATTTGAGAGAACATTGTACACCTACACAAATGAGGCAATCAATATTGGCTTAAAAATGCTTGGACACAAAACTGATGTATTAATTTTATTTCAAATCAAACGACTCTTTTTTTATTTAGAGAAGATCTGTAACCAGGGCCCGACAATTTTTTTTCGTGACCTTGCACATCGGGCCAGTCCATCGGGCCAGTCCATATTTAAACGAGTTGCCCGAACTTGCCCAGTAATTTTTTTGTGAAAATCAGGATTTTGTCTTTAAACCTCATAAACCACACATACAATAAGAAAAGGTACAACACAACACCATTACATACACACACAACTTGAGAAGCACAGATATAAATGTTGCACAACCACTTTAATTGTTACCATACAAAATGTTCACCATTTTGATAGGAACGAATATAATAAGTGTGAGCACTGCGACAGTTTAAATCAGCACACTCCAATAAGGTCAAATAACCTGATGATAAGCAGCAACGTCAAAAGCCAGTACCCACATTGTTGCTGTTCTATGCTGATTGCTAAATCACAGGGTTCATGAAGGGAATCTTCCTGCCTTTGTACCAACAGTGGTGTCAGCTGCACTAGGTCCAGACATCAGAGGTTTTGCTGCTTATCATCAGTAAACTTCTCAACAGTTCTGAGACAGTGTAGCTCTCTGAGCAGAGGTGGACCCGATATTTTTTGGTAGGGGGAAATTGTTACAAACTAAGCGCAGCGAGTCATCTTCGGGGGTATTGCAGCCGAAAAAATATAAGCTAAATTTTGCATTTAAGAGCTTTTTAGAGATATTTTTTAAATCTTGAAAACAGTTACTTTTCTGATGATTTAAAAATGATAATTCAAAACTTTTCAGACATCCACTGTTAAACGAAATATAAACTTTGTTTATATTTATATAAACAAAATAGTAAAAGGTTCTAATGATCTGCAAACTTCAGGTCTAAAATTTAACTTTAAAACAAACAAATTATCATAAAAGTAGAAACACAATATGAAAGTAAATCTGACATCAATTAAAAAAAACTAGAAAAATAAAAGGATAGTAAGTCTGAAATCAGTTCAAAAAACGTGAATCAATTCAATTCAACAAGTGGATGATGTTACAAGCCATGCATAGCCGAGTCAGGCAAAAAAATGAAATAGAGATACTTAATGGTGCATTTTAAAGCCATTTTCGTATATCAATGTTTCACTCATGCACAATTTTTAACTTGCCCGATGGGCAGGGTTTTTGTTTAAAAGCTTGCCCGCCGAGAAAATAAGTTGCCCCAGGCTATTGGGCATGGGATTTGTCGAGCCCTGCCTGTAACATTTCAATACACCATGTTATCACACATTAAACTGAGCACTGTATAGAGCTGCCATAGTGAACAAGTGACTTGGTCTTGTGTGTCTTGTTGCATTATTGAATTGGAAAAAATGCGGTGTTGTGTCATTCATTCTTTTCACTGAATACTGCAGTCCTGCTCTTTATCATAGTTTGACAAAAAAAAATTATACAAGTGAATCACACATTGTGGCAATGCCCTAAATGTAACCCATCCTTCCTATTTTGAGAATTTTCAATTTTTCTCAAATCACTTACCAAGTTGTTTAAATGAGTCATCACAGCCTCTTTTAACAATCAAACTCATTGTGAAATAGCCAGCGCTGAACCACTGAGCCATATCATCATTATTGAAAGGACCTGAAAAAAACGTAATGATGATGATAACAAATGGTGAGTATCAATGAATTGAAATAAATAGACATATTTTCAAGTTAATTCTTGATATCGTCACCTTGGAATAGTACTACTGTAACTAACATTTTCAGAATTTTCAAAATTTTACAGGAGAAGCAAAAAACTGTTTTATTTTTTTGTCTTAAATGT
>JAUUEB010289800.1:0-12978 GCA_032362205.1 Clione limacina
CTAATTTCATTGCTTCTTTCGGGACTCGGGGCCCCTCCATAGTTGTTGGGGCCCTCACACCATACTTGATACATAAATAAGAGTTATCCACAAGAGGTCTTTTTAATGATCATATCAGAAGACCAAGGTCTGACGCATGAAGCTAGACTTGAAGCGGACTCTCTTCAAAATAAATTGTCCAAGGTGGAAACTGTTTTTTGTGTGGATTTTGGTTCACATTTCTGGAAAGGATAAATCAAGTGAGTAAAGCACTACAAGGCTCAGACATCGAACTAAAAACAGCAGTTGATCTGCCTACATCTCTTTCTGCTTTTATTGAGATTCAACGAAGTAAGTTTGATCAATTTGAGAAGTAAGCACTGGAGCTAGCACCAGGATCCCTGTGTGTTGATGAAAAAAAACTCATAGAAGAGAAAGAAACAGCAAGATGAAGGAGATGGAAACGATATCGTGTTATCAGGAAGAGACACGTTTAGAGTTGAAACATATATACCTATACTTGATAGTCTTATTGCTTGTTTAAAGATAAGAGTTGGTGCATATACAAATGTAAACGAGTTGTTTAGTTTTCTAACTCAATTTAATTTAATGGATAACGATGCCATTATATCAGCTGCGAACACATTTTAAACCAATTACTCGCAAGATTTGGATTCTAGATTTTCTGATACATTTTTACAGTTTCAAATATTTACGAAATTTTCGTGGAAAAACAAAAACTCGCTACAAAAGGCAGTTAAGTCTTACAATATGATCATAAAAACCAAATTAGTATCATCTTTTCCTTACGTTTAAATAGCACTTAGAATATATCTGTGTCTAATGATAACAAATGCATCAGGAGAAAGGACATTTTCAAGGTTAAAACTGTTAAAAAGTCCTTTGAGGTCTACCATGTCACAAGAGCGCCATGTCAATAGAAAGGCTAAAAAGGAAGCATATGTAATTTCAAAGAAGTGGTCTATATTTGGTTGTGTCCCTTAATAAAATAGTCATTTTTTGGTTGCGTCCCTTAAATCTTGTAATAACTCCGAGCCTAAATCAAAGACTAGCGACCGGTTTGTGATTCTTGGTAATGTACTATGTGGTAAAAAAGGGTTGGAACAGCGCTTTCAGGTATCAAGGTAAACACTATTGTTAATGATTTTGATAGGCCAGGAACAAAACAATTATTTACAGATAACATCTACCTTAAGTACAATCTCGTAACGATCTATAATTAAAATATTTATTTTCATAATTTGTAGAAGTTAAGAAGGAAATGTATCTTATTTTGTTATATAAAATTCCACATTGTTAAAGCATTAGTTATCATTCTTGTGACGAAAACAAATGATAATTAAACATTATCTTATAGTCCCGGTATTTGATGCACACTGAGCAAGTCATCATTCCAAGACACACACATTTTATATTTTCTTTGAGTTTTCATGTGACATTCTATACGCGCCTGATGTATTGGTAAATACCGAGCAACCCGCTTCAACGACAAACTTTTAAAATTTTGAAAAAGGAGGTTAACGCAACAAATGATTTGAAGGGAGGTAATCAATTATTTTGTTGAAACGTCAAACATATGAGTAAAATCCCTTTATTCTTATTTTAAAGTTCGTAAGGATTGATGATGATGAAGTGAATAGAAAGAGCGTTCTCACTATGTGTAATACAATATATATATTTGAAGAAGTCCCAGAAAGGGTTATTGCTTTCATCCCAGAAAGCCTCACACAGCGTACCGCGAGTATAAATATATGATTTGTTACCAAACTTACCGTGGAGATATAATGTTTCACCGTTGCCGGATACTCAGGCTCTGATAGGCAGACTTGTCAAGCAATACGCTAAAAAAAAACACATATCCTCCAATGGTGATGGTTAGTTTTAAAAAAATTAACAGCGCTTTCAGGTTTCAAGGTATACACTATTGCTAATGATTTTGATAGACCAGGAACAAGACAATTATTTATAGATAACATCTACCTAAAGCGCTGTTATGTCTCAATAATTCTGAGCACATTGGATTTTTGACAATTGGTCAGCTCCTGTGGTCAGTTTGCTCAACTTATTTTTGGCAAAGCCATGATTTTGTGTATATGTACCCTAAGGATCATTAAAATCCAAGTAAAGTAGAGGCGTGGGATTGGGGGTGAAGAGAAACCCTCATTCCCCTCACCCCGACTAAATATAGACAGGTTCCATCAGTGGGCGAATGTTTTTTTCAAGGTTTTTATTTATTTCCAAACCCGAATTGCGAATAGATCGATTATTTACTCAGTGCAATAAAATACTCGAATACAGTATTAATTCAACAATGAAATTTAAATATTATTGATTTAATCATCGTTTGTTCTGACAACGATAACAAGAACACAAACAAAAAATTCGGGCCAGGGATTTCAAAATATAGAATTCGCATAAAAAATACACGTTATCTGCTTCCTGTTTTTGCCTATTGATAACACACAGGTCATAGGTCATAGTGCTCAACAATGTGGAGACCTAATGTTTATTATTATCTTCGAAAATTAAGACGGATTAAGAATTGGACATTTGATTAATTATATCTTGACTTGATAACGATATTGACACACATTTTGGAAGTTATGGTTTAAATAATAAATTATTATTTTAACAAAAAAAATAAAAACCTTTCACGTAAACGCAAATGACGCAAATGTTTGATTATCCAGGATCATAAATGAAACTAGTGATGGGTTTTCCCATAGTTTCCTAAGTTTATCTTTTGGTTTTTCCTTGTCACTGATGTACAGTTATAAACCTATTAGACGCCAAGTTATCAGAAGAGCTAAGTAATGGGGTTACTTCTATTACGCTGTGATTTGGATAACCATGTACTAACAGAGATTTCTGTTACCCTATGCGCAATCTCTTCTATATTTTTAAATTTTTGATACAAAGAATGTCTTCTCGGCATTTTCAAAACTTTAATATTTTAATTGTAATGATAACAAACATCCTATCTAGGGTATTTAGGTTTAAATAATGAATGAAATGCGGGAAGTCATGGGTTCGAATCCCTTAAGAAGCTTTTATATTTCTTATTTTTAGAAAATTAAAAATTAAAATTGTTGTTTTCATTCACAAAGAATAATGATTACATTTATGGATGAATTTATACCAAAAATGAAAGGTTGATTATATATGGTAAATCAATATGCATCTCATTAACGGCAAATATCATTATTAAGAAACAACAATTTTTATTTTACAGATTTTGTTTTTTGTCATCAAGTTGTTGGTTGTAAGTGTTTAAAGCTTCCAAGAAATGTATACAAATAACGGGTTCCCCATTATCGTCAAGAAAGGTACCAAGCCAGTGGAGAGATGTAGCAAATATGCAGTCGCTCGTCGGATTAAAACCCGGGCTTTCTTATATGCGAGGCTGACACCGTTTGGGCGAAGAGAAGCACCTTGGTGTTAAACAAAAGATACGAATTGTTCAAGCTTTTATCTAACACAAACTCATTTGTTAACCAGGAGGATTCTTTGAGCTAAAAACGATCGAACAAAATAAAATTAACTTGAAAAACTAAGCCCGAGGGTAATGCTTCTTTTTTGAAGTCCTCCCCTTAGGCAAAAGTGGATATGGTTTTATTGGGCTGGCATTGTTGTATACTTGTCTGATGCCATATGTTGTCAAGTATAACTCTGGCGGTATAAATAACAGAGTACTTTCTGACGTCGGATGCCACCATCAGGGTGAAGTGACCACAAAATGTTCAAACTTGAGAGTGTAAAACAGTTTGCAAACGCAAAATCAGTCCTCTTGTATTGCTCTCGACTAAGTCAATTTCGCATGAGTTGATAGCGGACAGTCAATACATCAAACAAACTTAGACAACGACTTTATCTGCAACGATGACAGCAGTCGCGTAGCCAGGGGAACATGGGGGAATGTCCCCACCCCCTTTGAGATCCAAAGTGCTCTAAATTTGAAATATTTGTAACTAATCTCAAAAATGTCGTTCATAATATTCAAGCTTGTTACCCCTTTTCAAAATCTTGGCTAAGCTCCTGGGTGACATATAAGGTTTAGAATCCAGCATTGTAGCCCCACCCCTTTTTTTCTTAAAATATATATCAATATTTTATATTTTGTAAATAATCATACATAACCCTAGTTTGAAATGTGCACACTTTTCCCTCGTGGTACTTCGTCTAATAAATGTTTTAAGTGATTATTTTTAGAGTTAACCACACTAAGTTTGATTTCTGGGGTGTAATTTCAGTTTTTATGAGTACACGACGTTTTAAATAATACTTCTTGATAAAAGGATAAAACCTTGAAACACATTATTTTCACTTTGATTAAAAAAAGCTAAGACGGCAAAACTTTAAAAATATACATTCATTTATGGTTTTAAAGCACTAAGGGTTATTTTCAGACTAAATTCAGACATCTCATTCCAGTTTCGTTTCATTTTACATTTACAGTTTTTAATGCATGATTCTTTCATATTAATAATAATAAAAAACAACTTTATTAGTCCTCATAGGGGAATTTGATTTACACAAGCACAAACATGTTATCAATTGAGATACATGAAATAGTAAATAATTTGACAATACACAAATACAGAATACACAAATGACATAAAACAACAACAAACATAATAATCGGTCGCCGCAAGACCAGCGTCCATTGTGGGAATCGAACCCGTGCCCTCCCACTTAATAATATGTTGCGCTAGGATTCATATCACAGTAGTTATTGTATACCTATTAACTGTTATGACTTAGTTATAGCTTTATTTTTTTTAGTATTTCATCTAGCAAGAAACATTTACGCATATCTTTCAACTACCACTTTCACTCCAAGAAAGGCTCCGTCTTAATCTAGTCTATTGGTGCTGAGTAGATTAGCTGCCTTCGTTTAATAAGCTGTCTTAATTGCGTAGGAAAAACATGCACAAGACATTTTAAATCTTTTACTAACGCATTTTTTAAACCAAAGCCACTGTAAACCAGATATGCAGTTAAGACTATATTTGGATTCATATTTAAACTCTTTGAGATCTCCAACGAACTAAAAACAACGAATACTCGTAGAGAATTCTATCACATGAGACAAGTCTTCTTCAATTTCAAGTACATCTTTTTTTTTACTCGATTGGTCACTCTAGTAAACTGAATCACATTTCGAATTAAAAAAAGAACAGGTGGGCCGTTTTGAATTTCGTCTCCAGTATGAGTATTAGAAATTGTTAAAAATTATGAATAAATCATAACACTTCGTATCGGAACCTGAAAGAGTAATTAAACCTAAACCGTAAATCCATCAATTCAATAATTGAAAGCATTATGGAAAAAAGCGTGGATCATAGGTGCGTCAAAAGCTCGGCACACGACACAGTAGTTAACAGTCGGAGGTAGCTTACAAACCAACACCGAAGCAAAAGGCAGACTTAATTATCCACCATCATAGTCACATAATATGTATTGATTAATACGGAGCAACCCGCTCAACGACAAACTTTTATAATTTTGAAAAAGGAGTTTACCGTAACAAATGATTTAAAGGGAGGTAATCAATTAATTTTTTGAAACACGTCAAAACATACGAGTAGAATCCCTTTATTCTTATTTTTAAGTTCGTACGGATTTGATGATTCTAAAGCGATAAGAAAGAGCTTTTCTTCACATTACTTGTCGAGACGACAAAAAACAAAACAAATATCCTTTAATGGTTACTATTAAACTACTAATTATGAAACATTTATTCACATTTTCTCAGTACACAAACGATACAATATTGAAATAATATTGATAGCAAACAGGTTTCGCCACTAGGGCTTCTTCAGTGCTTAAAATTTATTTCGTATCTTACTTCAATGTTTCGAAGTTGGATTTCGCCAGTAGAACATGACTAGGGGGCAACGCCGAAATATTGTCGTTCGACCGGCGAGTTCTTCACTTATTCAAAAGTTAAATAAATATTATTGCGCGATAAAAAAAACGCAATACACCTCTAACCGTTATATATTAAAAAAGAACTTTGTTTTTTAACAGTCGATAAGAAATTTATCAAAGATGATTTTAATATATTCAACATGTATGCAGATGCTATTATGAGAGATAAGAGAAGACACACGGAATGACAGCTTCTGTATTGTAAACAACGAAGGAATACCTTACCCGACTTTGGGTCATGCAGATGATAGAACCTTCTTTTCAACAACTCAAGATGGCCTGGAGGTAACAATTATTGAATCAGTAAAAAATATGCATCTTAATGGCAAAGTTAAAATCTTAAAACAGACAATTTATTGTTTATATTCTAATTCAATGAAAGGGTTTCCCATACGTCATAACAGATATAAGATTTTCTAAAATCAGTACGGTGTAAATCGTAAAAATACCCATAAAAATACCTCTTTTAAAATTATGGTACTTGTTGTCAAATCTTAGGAGTACGGGAAATTTTTTTCGACTTTTCTAAGTATATATGTCAGAGTAGAAATCTTACTTCAGTAAAAGCGATGTTCTACTCTGTCATATATTATATAATCTTATCTGCTGCCCTGACAAATATGTACGCATATTCTGACGTATATCATTACAGGAACAACTGATTCAAAGGGAAGCAACCAATTATTTTATGGATAAATCAAATCCTATGGGTTGAATCCCATTCACTTAGCTACTAGAGCTTCTATTACCCCCCCCCCCCCTTTTTTTTTTAATCCAAAAGAGTGTTTGGTACCATTTGATATCCGTGTGCTTGCAGATTTTTTAAACATAAAAACTAAACCTAAAACAAAGATAATGTGGTTTATAAGAAGAACGGTAAAAATTTCTTTGACAGAGAAGAAATTCAATTAGTCTGTATTAAAAGAAGCCAACATAGAAATATCAGATGTAATTCTTTGGACACATGTGTCGTTACATGGGCCTTAAATATAATCTATTGCTGGAAACTGCCAAAGTCGAAGGAAAGAGAAGGTAGATAATGAATAGCATTTCTTGAACGGTTGAAATCTTTGTGATCAGATAACATAACTTTTTTAAAGATTAATACCGAGGTATAACAAGTTACGCAAAATGGTATATAAATGTGTCAATTCTCCAAAATTGACAAAAAGCAACAAAACATTTTAAAAGATCGTCATCATTTTTGTCAGATCTAAAATTTGATTTTTCCGAAAAAAAGTTATTTTTAGGCCCATTTAAAATGCTGAAACAGCATTGTTTGTGAAATGGGATTAAGGGAAACAAATAATTTCGTAATATATCTATTAGATCGCTTGAAATTGTTTTCAATATATTTGTGTTAGGAGATATAATTTTATGTGAGTACCGGAGACATATGCTTCATTTCAACCATATCATAATGTAAAGGAGATGTAATTCGAGATAATAAAACAATATTTCGTTTTTTTAGCCTTTCGATTTCAAATCTATCGAATCAGACATGCTAATCAAGTATTTTGTAGTATTTCAAGGCGGGACACACATTTTTCTGATCGATTTTGGAATATCATTTCAAAACTCCACACTAATTGATATTTTCATATTTGCCGTTTTTGAAGGTTTTTGTAAAATTAAGAAAAAAAATCTTCAATTCTTCAATAAATCTATGGTTTTCGATGCCAGAGCTTTATCTTCGATACCACAATATCTAATATATTTTTCCCCATGCAGTTATTTGTGTTCAATTTTAACCATTTACAAAAATTGCTGACTCAGCATATCCAACGGGCAAATTTAGCTCATTTTGTCAGAATAATCAAATCTAAGATAAGACGAAAGTGAAGACGTTGTTTCAAAATGTTTCTATCGCTTTTGGTGAATTGTTTGAGAAATACACTCATTTGTATTGTTCTCCGCGTAATTTTTACCCGCAGAATATGATGACAAGACTAAATGGGGTTCCTTGATGTCGGTTCCAGAACTGTCACTAATGAAAGTTATATCTGAACGAAGGCACATACACTTACTTAAGTTTATATAAACAATATGGCGACCACACAACACATTTGACGCATTGTTATGTATCGTCTATCTCCCCCCCCCCATATTCAATATTATATCCATGATACATCGACGAAAATATTTCGAAAACCTATCTGACCTGCTTCCTTCCACTTATTTAAGTGATTGGACACAAATAAATTCATCTCCCATTTTTATCTTCTCTGGTTTTTCGTTTCTTCCTTTATCCCAACTCTCCTCTTCGCTTTGTTTTACGATCTTTTTAATTTGTTTACTTTCTGCAGAAGAAATGCCCCCTTCCCCGGTTGCTACATCACTGGTCAAAATGACAGCATCTACATTATAAAATTTAACGTATGTGTGTGTGCGTGCGTGTGTGCTTGCGTGCGTGTGTGCGTGCGTGTGTGCGTGCGTGCGTGCGTGCGTGCAGTTAAGCTTTTATTGTAAATTGGTTACATGTGGAACAAAATGTCCGATTTCTGTATTCATAGGTACATCTATCTGATACACATTGTTTATTCTAGAGGGTTTTTTCAATTTTTTTTTACAAAGACCCCACCAATTTTGTGTTTTGTTCCCTTCATTTAGTACAACGGGCGTAATTATGATTTCAAAGCAGGGAGGGGGCACAAAGTGCCAATACAGGGGACACGAAGCCCCTATGTATTTTGGGGGAGAGGTCCCTTCTATATTTATCTACAAGATGGTTACATTTTTTTTAATGAAATCAGGTCAGTTCTTGTTTCCATTCTTTTGTATATCCTCCATCCCTGGCAAGGCCGGTTACATCAGCGACTAGTTATCAATGTACTCTTAATTGCCTTGAATAATATTGATAATACTGAAAAACTATCAGTCTTGGCTAGTTAGCTATATCAATAAGGGGTACGGGTGTCACTACAATAACTGTGATATTATGTTTATGCTCATGTATATGTTTTTATTTACTATGTATAGATTTTTATTTTTGATTGTAAGTCTCTATTTAGATGATGTATGAATGTAACAACACCAGGACAACTTAATCTTGTAAATGATTATGGTTTTACAATATGGCGAAAACAGTATTATTATTAGTATAATCTTATATTATAATTGCCTTTAACACGTAGGTAGGTAGGCGGTAGGTACGTAGGTTCGTTGTTTATACTCTTACATCCCATACTCTTTTTAAAAGGTCTCTCAAAACCTAAGCAAGTGCCTTTTGGGGGGTCTCTGCAGTTTTCATTTGTGCTTCTTGTTAGAATAAATTAACAAAACGGTAATTTGAATTACTTGAAACCTCCCAGGCGATGACCCAATTCAAAACAGATGTTTGTCTTCGAAGAATGGTATGTAGGCGTTGACAGGCGCGTTTGACTCAGCCCTCCAGTCAGACGATCTATAGAGCTGACGCCCAGGCTCGTAGCCAAGGTGTCGCGCGAAATTCGAGAGATAGTTATTCCATCCCGGCCTATAACATTGCAGCAAGCAGATCGGTGTTTGCAGGCGCGTACAAATCATCCGCCATCCAGACGATTGATCGGTAGAGCAAATGCCCAGGCGCGTAGCCCCAGGTGTTGCCTGAAAAAGTGTTTTTCTCGCCGATAAAGTTTCAGGGGGGCATTATGATAAATTTTGTATTATGTATCCGCTGCTTCTTGGTTCTTTTTGGAGAAGCGACTGAAACGACGATTTGAGGGAGCGTAGCGACAGAAATTCTAGTTAAACCATATTTTGAAACAGACTGTTTGAAAACTCACCTAAAGGTACGCAACCGATTAATTGTTTTAACATCAAATACATTGAGTTAAATCCCTGTCTGATACGAATGCTTTGATCGGTCTACTCAAAACCAGTGTTGTGGTCGAGTAATTCGGTGGACTACTTGACAGAGTAGAGTAGTTGGACATTTTTAACTACTCGAGCAGAGAAGAGCATAAACTATATACATTGTATATAGTTTATGGAGAAGAGTAGCTACTCGAAAAAATCTAAGGGTAACTACTCTATTCTAGTCGTTTTCGAGTAGTCACAAAAAAGGTTATCATGAAATGAATAAATTTAAAGATTTAAAATGGAAAGATTACTAAAATTTACATTATCATATACCAAAATTAAAGAAAATATTAAAATGTATTAAATAATTGTGTAAAAAGTAAAATTTATTAAAAAAAACTACAGAAATTGATCAGAAATAGTACGCAAAAATGATTAAAGGCAATCACTTATATAATCATTTTGTATTAATGTTACATTTCTATTGGTATCATTTGAATTTAATACTCATATAAAAAAGTCAATACCGGTACTTAATACTATTAAGTGCCGGTATCAACTTTTATGATATGAGTATTAAATTGATATGATATCAATAGAAATGTATTAAAATAAAATATTAGAGTGTCAAAATGTAATCACAGTTAATAAAATAATATTGATCTTTTCAAAATAGGCAACCAATTTATGATGCATCAGAGAAAAATAATGTGTGAAATTGAATCATGCGCTGGAATAATACACAACTCATCGATTAGTATGACTTTATAATTATTTTAATGTTACATTTGGCTCAACTAGCGTTATGCAATTTATTTGACTCTCTCAGTGATTGATTCATTCAAAACATTGCACGAGACAATGAAAAAAAACAAGCTCAAACCATGTTATGTCGTAGGTGATTAATTTCCGTTTGCAGCACGATGACCAACAAGCTGCCTACAGTGTCAGCAAAACATCTTCAAGATAAAAGAAATGTGTTTCAAAATGACGTCATTAGGTGCTGTGATAGAAGGCATTTAAAAAAAATTATGGAAAACTTGAAGCCCTTTTCTGGGTCAGGATTTGTTTTTATGGTAATTTTTAAGGTCATAACTTCTTGAAGGTAAAATCTACTTTAAATGAAAAAAAATATGATATTAAGGTATTTTCAAGGTCTACAATTTTGAATAAAACTGACCTTGGTGAGAAGTACACTGTTTCAACCTGTGAAACAGTGTACTTCTCACCAAGGTCAGTTTTATTCAAAATTGTATCCATAGTCGCGGTACGCCGTTTGAGACTCTATGGGATTGGCAAATACAACCCTTCTGGGACTTTTTGAAATATTTTCAAGGTCATATTTTTTCACAAGATCTTGTGATAATTTTTTGTTCTTCAAACACTGATAAGGACAACGATGGCACAATCATCAGCGTAGAATAGATCACGAAAAAGAGACTCATCGCTTTCCACTGGCTTTCCGATCGCTTTCAACTTAGCCTTCAAGAGTTGAAATTAGTTGTGCTAAACAAATAGTTGTAGTGATACTATCATTCATACGTGGATGCAGGGGCTTCCTACGAATAAACCACTGATGTGAACGTCGCGAAGTTATTATTGGTAATGCTTCTTGGCGTGGTATTGGTAAGTAAGAATAAGAGAAAGCTGAAACACAGGGTTTGAGATCGCACAGTTAAGCCAATTATACTCTCGTGATTTATAATTTAACAGCACAGCACAGCACAGTGAAGTATCTTTAAGCTTTGACAATGACCACAGGCACAGAAAATCATGAGTTATGAACCTAGTCATAAAGTATGATGATGTTTGATCTAGGTATAATCATATACATGTAAAGAAAATGCACTTCATGTTTGATTCCAACTTTGATTTATTTTGTTATCTAATTCAAAAACACAAGTACATTAAGCATTGAACCAAAATTATTTAAAATAGCAAAATACATTGAAATGAAAAGCAATGTATAAATCACTACGGAAACTGCTATCTCCAGAACACGCCTGAAAGGCTTTGGATCTGTGTAACATCTGACGGTGCCCCTGACGTGTGTGATATCTGACAACGCCCCTGACTTGTGTAATGTCTGACGACGCCCCTGACAAACTTTGGACCTGGGTGATGTCTGACGACGCCCCTGACAAACTTTGGACCTGGGTCGCTGCGGAGCATACTCCTGGCCTGCTTCTTACTTGTAACATTGACTCTCCAGCCTGCTCCTGTGACGATGAAGGGACACATCTGACGGTCGTTATTCTAGAACATGATGTTGAATCGTGTTCTCTTACATTATCTACTTTCGTCCTTCTTTGTACAGATCTGTTCATTCTGAAAAAACCCCAGAACAAATGAATAAATAGTTTTATTATAGTTTTCTTCAACAAATTAAACAGGAATGTGATTTTCTACTATTTGTTTGCTTATTGGCTGTTGAGATATGGCGTGGTTGCTTTAGATGTAATGCATTTGCCTGCCATGCGAGAGGGCCGCGTTCAAATACGGCCAATAACGCATGATTACTGCCATTTTTCATTAGACTAGATACCCTGAACCACTCAAACTCACATTGAAATATGGCCAAACAAAACTAAAGATGATTTAATGTAAACTTCATTGTAAACCAAAGCTAAGTCTATTGGTGACAGTGCGTTTTGTGTGTATATAATGGTATACATTATTGTGGGGTGTACGGAATATGGACAATTTGATACTGGTCAAACAACAGAGGATTAGATAATAAGTTCGTATACATTTGATAACAATCTGGATCGATATTAAGTGGATTAAAAAAGTAAAGTTCTGTCCCGTATTTGTAGTCGAACTCTTGATATCCGGTATAAGAGTCCTTATTGAACTAGGCACATAGTATATTATGGTATGTTGCTAGTGCTTTCCACGCCGCCTTTACTTTTGCCTGACTTTGAAGGAGAACAATCACGCAGGTTACATCTCATTTATCTTTTGATATAAAATACGGTGGAGACGAATTCAAAACAGCGGTGATAAAACGATGCTCTTACTGACTAAGCTATCAACGCCTTAATATTCAAAAAAAGGTTCACTCTCCCTAAAAAGCAACTTTTTAAGTTTAGAAGAAGGCAATCAAAAACTATAGTGCTAGAAGAATTCACCAACCAGGATATCAAAACGTACTCTCAAACCATACTCTCTAAACATACTCTATTCATATTCTCAAACTAGAAAAAATGAGTACTCGTAGAGAGTACTACCCCGATCACCAGACACAAAGGGACATAACTCTGTCAA